>PJEM01020396.1:0-13610 GCA_004023845.1 Helogale parvula
AGCTGCTGATGGCTGCGTGCTGGGGCCCCGGAGGTCTGGGCCAGGTGGACGCAGTTACCCTGATGAGTGGCCTCCGGGGCCTGGCCCTGCACAGGCTGGCAACGCGGTGACAGAACAGAGGGACCGTTCCCAGGGTCACCACTCAGTCTGTACCATCAGAAGAAATCAAGGATGATGAGGGGCGCCTGGGTGACTCAGTCGGGTAAGCGTCTTACTTTGGCCTAGGTCATAACTTCATGGTTTGTGAGTTCGAGCCCTGCGTCAGGCTCTGTGCTGACAGCTCAGAGGGTCCGGAGCCTGCCTCTGGTTCTGTGTCTCCCTTCTCTGCCCCTCCCCTGTTAATACTCTGTCTCTGTCTCAGTCTCTCTCAAAAATAAATTAAATTTTAAGAAATGGTGGACAATGACCAGCTGGCCAACTTGCCTCCACACTCTGGCATTAGGGCACCTCAGATGTGTAGTCCTGGCTGGACCTGGGTGTCCCCCGCCCTGTCTTGCTGCGCCCACTGGGCACCTAGGATGTCCTGCTGTCAGAACCCCTTGTACTCTGCCTGTCTCCCCCGTCAGCGGTTCCGGCTGGACTGCGGGCTTTAGGCGGCACGAGTCGTTCGTCTGTGGGTCGGACTCCTCCTCGTGGGGGGCTCCCTTCAGTAGCAGCCATGTCTGTCCCGTGGGAAGGGATGCCAGGGCCTGGCATTTCAAGGTTTACTTTGTGTTGGTGAATTTAAAACATAGCTGCAGGAGGCAGCCCTGGGTGGCTCAGTAGGGTAGTGACTCTTCCCTGGGCACAGGTCATGATCCCAGGGTTCTGGGATCCGGCACCAGAGCCTGCAGAAGTTTCTCTCTCTTGGGTGGCTCAGTTTGTTAAGCATTGACTCTTGGTTTCTGCTCAGTTCATGATCTTACAGTTCATGAGTTCAAGCCCCAGGAGGAGCTCTGCGCTGATAGTGTGGAGCCTGCTGGGGAGTTTCTCCTTCTCTCTCTGCCCCTCCCGCATGCTCACTGTCTTTCTCTCTCTCTCAAAAAGAAAAACTTAAAGGATTCTCTCTTCCTCTGGCCTCTCCCCTGCTTACTCTCTCAAAAATAAAAAATAATAATTATAATAAATTACAAATAAATAAAACATAACTGTGGGAATAAAGCCCAGGAAGGGAAAAACAAGAGGTCTAAGTGTCCATTATCCAAGTCAACCAGAATGCCCTAGAACAAGGAAACCGGAGGTGGGGTGGGGGCCCTCATCTAGCAGCTGGCAGTGGCTTTGAGACCACCCTCTTTCGCGTGGATGCCCTGCATGCGGAAGCTCAAGCCCTTCCACGCCGCTGCCACAGCCCCAAACCTAGAGTCCAGCGGGGAAAAGAGGTCGGTGACCTCAGGATCTCCAGGAATCCTTCAAAGATCTTGATAATGTAGTGGAACATCTTCACGTCGCGGGCCATCAGCGAGGTCTCGGACACACGCGCACACGGCCAGTTAGCGTGTAGCAACATTTGATGTACAGACATTGGGGAGCACGTGCCATTTAGACTTTGCTTGCTGGGGAGGGGGGCTGCCTTAAAAGAGCTCAACCCCTTTGCCACCAGCCTCGGTGGCCGCTGGCCTGAGCGTGAGAACGAGGCTCCAGTGCTCTCTGCGTTTCCATCCTGTGACGCAACTGCGGGCGCGAGCGGATTCTCCAGCGTTTGTCTGTGTGATGGGTGGGCTGTGGGGTTGTGTCTGGGAAGGTGAGCCGCTGCCATCGAGGGTTGGCAATTGATGGGCCTGGGCCAGTGCCCACCCCGCTCCCTGCACACACACACCCCCCCCCACCCCAGGCCAAGCTGTTTGTTGACCGACTGCTGGGCACACTGCTCTCTGCAGCTAAGGTGGGCTGTCTCGTGTGGCAGGGGGCCGTGCCTTGCAGACTGCACTCACTCCTGAGTATGGCTCGTGTCCACCAAGCAGGGAGTTTCTCTCCCTTTGGATGCCCAAGTCCTGCCAATGGCGGGTCCCAGGGAAAGGACTTCTGCTGCTGTAAACTAGCGGGAATTTTTGCCTCGTTACCCAGCCAGTAGCCACCGTATTGGAGGAGGGTGTTTGGCAGGGAGGTGGCTTGTTTTGGAGAGTCCTCCCTGTTGTCAGGGCTCCAGAGGAAGTGATCACTCACTAACTCGATGGGCTCTTGGCCTGGGGGTGGGGGGGGGCATTCAGTGTTAAGGGTGTGTAATAATTGGTACATCTAGTGCATGAGGTGTGAGGTCACAGAGGGCAAAAATCAAGCAAGATGAGGGTCTGGGCAAGGCTGTGATCTGTTTGGGGACCCACGTGCCTGAAAGGAACCCCAGGAGGGTCTCCTGAAGGAGCCAGCTGCCTGCAGGAGACAGCCAAGTGTAAGTTGCAAGGAGCACTGTGTTGCAGAGTCCACTTCTGAGTCCGGAGAGGTCAAGTGGGAGCCCGGGTCAGAGTCTGTCCTGTGAGCTGATCGAGGGCACACGGCTAACAAGGAAAGAGATGCCCTGCTTTGCGGAGGAGCTCGGGGTGGGGGTCCCGAGAGCAGTCGGGGAAGCATCGGTGATCGTGGCGTCTGTTGGGGAGACCGTGCAGAAGGTGGCCGGGCTGTGGAAGGAGTCTGTCAGCGGGAGTTGGTGGCGCGTTTGCGGGGATGCATCCCCATCTGGATAGGCCCTCTGTTTGGGGAGCAGAGAACGCACTTGTCTGTCCCAAGCTGGGCTGCAGAGAGGGGTCCCAGGTCCCGAGTTCCTCTGTGGCCTGAGCCTGTGTGGACCCCTTCACGCGCCGCCAGGCTGGGTGGGGGCTGGGCAGAGTGGGGGGTTCGCGCTGCTGCCGGGAATGGCCTCGGGGGGAGCCGCTAGCGTGTGTGAACAGCGAAGGGCTTGCTCTGTGCCAGAAAACTGCCCCTCGGCTGTTGCCCAGACCGCACCACAAAGTCCTTAGCAGAAGCCCAGGCATCTGAAAGCCTGGGCCTGCGAAGGGCCCATCTTGCCGTCTCCCCAAGGGCAAGGCCAATGGCCGAAGTTCCAGCCCAGTGGCTGGGTCACAGCATCCATCTCGACGGCCGGCAAGGTGCCTGGGGCTGGGGTGCTCATGTGCGGTGGTGGCACTGCGTCGGTGAAGAGCAGACTCCGTGTCCACACAGACCTCCGGGTCCCCAGGTACCGGAGGAGGAGGGAGCAGGGTCTTGCCATCACCTCCTCAAGGCTGTTGGGCAAGGGAAAGTTCTTGGGTGCCAGGGTTAGTCCTCTGCTGAAGGTCCCATTTCTCGGAGGAGGCATCAGGGGCTCCGCCAGGCCTCTCTAGCCGCGTCCCTAACCTCCGGCGGTCTGGGAGCTGGTTTCCAGAGTCCTATTGGGCAAGGGCTGGGTAGGGCCTTGGTTTCTGAAAGAGCCTGGCACGGTTCCAGAAGCAGGCGCTCCAGGGGCGTTTGGGGGCTGCCCTTGGGGGTAGGCGCTTTGCCAGAAACCCGCAGGAAGCCAGGTAGACCCGTGTTTGCTCCAGAAACTCCAGGGGACATATTCAGGTGTGGCCGACGACTTGAGTCCAGATGTGATGTTGGGGAGGGGGTGGCTAATGGGGAGGCGTGCTGGGCAGCTTCCTAAGGGCACTGTTGGGTCTGGCTCCAGCAGAAGGTGGCAGACGTGTGCGCGCGTACGGAGGGCGAAGGATTCGTGAGGGATGAGGAAAGTGTCCTCTAGGACGTGAAAAGGCCGAGGAGACTGCCTGTTCGAGTCTAGCAGGTGGTTTCATGGTGAGTAATTCACGTGTGATGGCGTAGGCAGTTTCTTGTCCCCCAAGGGGGAGATGTCCGTGGGGGACACTGGGCTCGGGATCCTGTGTGGCGCCAGAGGCCCGTGAAGCTGCCACATGCCCAGACGGCTTCCCCGGAGGGACCCCTCGGCATCCTGTCATCAGTGGAATGGCCAAAACCATAGTTTTTACTGTAAGGCATTTAAATCCTGGTGGCAGAGGTCACACATAATTGTAGGACTGTTTACATAGCCCCTTGGGAATTCCATAAACTCAGCCCCTTCCAAAGTGAGACCAGATTGGGCCTGGGATTCCCAGAGATGGGAACAAACAGAACACAGGAGCAGTGGCAGTGACGCTCCTTGGGGCCATTGTATGTCCTTAGACTCAGAGCTGTAATCAGGGGAGCCTGAGTCAATGGTGAGGCACCAGCGTTCGTGATCGGCATAGGTACTGGCCAAACGGGGCTGTTACAGGCGGAGATTTTGGCCCCCATGACCCTTTATCACACCTTTTTAAGTAGGCTCCACATCAGTGTGGGGCTTGAACTCACCACCCTGAGATCAAGAGTTGGATGCTCTATCAACTGAGCCGGCCAGGCGACCCTCCTGTCATCCCATCTTTAAGGACCGGGCCTTGACTTTAATTGCTTGTGTAATTCTGTGTTCGGAATGTTTTCTGTCCTCACCTGGTGAGGAAGCGTCCACGGCGCCTATTTGGTGAGTCCCACTGGGAAGGCCAAGAGCTTGGGTTGTTGTGTGTGCCACGGTGGTGTCACTGCGTCCATGTCTGGAAAGGAGGTGCCAGGGGGCCAGTGCCAGAGGAAGCTGTTTGAGGCAGATGGTTCTAACAGTTACAGCTGAATGGGTCTGTGCACCTTTGGGTTTTCCTGGCAATGCCTTGTAGGTAGAAGGACTTCTCTTTGGGGAGAATTTAGAGGGATTTCCTGGAATGACATTGACTTGGACCCTGGTCCCTGATGGGGCCACAGCGAACTGTGCATTTTTATTGTCCCAGTGGAGCACCGCAGTGGGATGATCTCTGGGAGGGGGGACCAGCCCTGGGGAGCTGCTGATTCCTTAGGGTAGGTGCTTAAGTGACTGGCAGTCCTGGAGGTTAGGCAAGGGGGCGGGGCCAGGGTGGTGGGGCCAGGCTCAAGGTCACAGCAGAGTTGGGTAGTAAGAGGGTGGGCAGCAGGCAGGGACCATAGCTGGGTGGATCCTGGTTTCACGACCTGGAGTTGAGAGAACGGCTGTCCAGAGAGTGAGCAGCCAGGAACCCTGAGTTTTGGAAACTCCCAAGAAAGGTTACCCTTGTGTGCCCCTAATGGGCAAAGTTAGACCAGGCCTTTACCGGGGAAGGAGCGGGAACCTTTACTGTGGAAGGCAATTTGCGGAGGGGACACCCTTCCGGGTAGCAGGAGTGGAGGGGCTTGAGTTCAAGTATCTTGGTGCCTAGGGGCCGGGTGGGGGGATCTCCTCCATGTCTCGTCATCATGCCAATGCCTTCTAGTGCCTTGTGGTTGGTTTTGCCAGTCCCAGTAAAACACAGCAGCAATGACCTGTAATTAAGGGGAGGACCCGCAAAAAAAAAAAAAAAATCATGACTCTGGCTCAGGTGAGCCTCTTCAGGATTGGAAACGAAAAGGGTCATTTGGGTCACTACTGTGACTTATAATTAATGCATAGCTGATCTTTGTCCCTGTTGCCCGTGCACAGCCCCTGAAACCTTTGGAAATGTCCTAAGTGGTGAGAGCCATCGGGGTTAATAAGGTGACTTGTGGAACTTGTTGAAGGATTTTTAAAGATGGGACTGGGCCACCAGTGGAGCCAACCAGGTGATGAGAGGGTTGGAACTTTTCATCACACCCCCCAACCCTCTGGGAAGGGGAGAGGGGCTGGGGATGGGGTTCAGTCACCAGCCTGTGGAATGAAGACTCCATTGACAACCCAGAAGGACAAGGCTCGGAGAGCTTGCAGGTTGCTGGTGGACACGGGAAGGTTCAGGAAGAACAGGCTCCCGGAGAGCACGGAGTCTCTAGGCCCCTTTCCCACACCCCTTGCCCTCTGCACCTCTTCCTTCTGGCTGTTGCTGAGTTATATCTTTTTATAATAAATGGTACCCTGGTGAGTGGTCAGGAGTCTTGAACTCTGTGAGCTGCTCTAGCAAATTCACAAGGAAGAGGTCTGATGGCCATTTGGTCAGACGCACAGATAAAATCCTGACCCTGTGGCTGGTACGTGAAATGGGGGTGGGGAGCATATGCGGTCTTGTGGGGCTGAACCCTGCGGTCTTGTGGAATTGCTGGTTTCCAACCTCAGGAGTTCTCAGGGTGAAATCTGAAACTGGCCTCCATACACAGGGGGGAGGAGAGACTGAAAAACAAGGCTGAGCCTTGCAGACTGGGAGGTGACAGGCTTCACAAGCAAGGGGACTTCAAAAGAAGGCCTGTCCTGGGCAAAACTCTCCACACCCACCAGAACCTTAAAATTGTATGAGAGACCTGAGTGGGGTTCAGACACGTATACCGTCCAGACGGCCTCAAAACCCACCAACCCCCCAAGGCTGCACCCTTCGAGTGGCCTCTAGCAGAGGAACAGTGGGGAACAGACCTTTCAAAGTCGGGGGAGGGGTAAGGACCTTCCGCCTGCCTGGGCTCGCTCGTGGGTCCGTTAGGTGGTCATGTCTTTGCGATCTCCTCCAATAGGAATCTGAGGCCATCTCGGGGTGGTTAGTGTCCGAATCGGGCTGAACTGAGATGGCCGCACGCTGTCCAGCCATAGCAGCGGTGATGGCGAGGGAGCCAGCCTGGTGGACGGGACCAAAACCCCTGTGAGGCGTGTTTGTCCCGGGAAGGGGGACTGCTCACTCTCCTCCTGAGTACCCCGTGGAGCACCCTGGATGGAGCAGCTGATCTGCTTTGTCTGCAAGGCCTGTGGGGTTGGCTGTACCATAACCAGGATACCCAGCGCGGAGGTGCCTGTTACCCACGTTATAGTAACCGCTGTGATGAAGGGGCTGCCTTTGCACATGTAACTTCGCTTTGCAAAACTGAATGACGGGGGCGCCTGGGCGGCTCAGCCAGTTAAGTGTCAACTCTTTGATTTTTGGCTCAGGTTGTGATCTCACAGTTTCGAGTTTAAGCCCCCACGTCGGGCTCTGTGCTGGAGACCCAGAGCCTGCTTGGCATTCTCTTTCTGCCCCCTCTTTCTGCTTGCTCTCTCAAAATGAAGAAATAAACTTAAAAAAAACAAACAAACCTGAACAACAGTTCAAGAATCCTTGTTGAATTTGCTAGGTGGCTGGAGATAAGAGCCTTTTCTGGGACCTTTTTTTTTTTTTTTTTTAAATGTTTATTTACTTATTCTGGGAGAGAGCGTGCACAAGCAGGAGAGGGGCGGACAGGAAGAGAGAATTCCAAGCAGGCTCTGTAGCTGTCAGGAACCACAAGATCTTGACCTGAACAGAGATCAAGAGTCAGACACTCAGAGACAGGTGACAGCCAGGTGCCCCTCTGGGACTCAACCCAGGAGCACCTGCGCTATGACTCCAAAGCGTGCTGAGGACCGAGTTTAGAGGGGGAGGCTATGGAGATGCAGTGTTAGGTGCGATTAAGGTGAAAGTTTGGATGAACACTTGGATTTTTTTTTAATGTTTATTTTTGAGAGAACAAGAGAGCACGCAAGTGGGGAGGAGAGAGAGAAAGAATCCGAAGCAGGCTTGGCACCATTAGCACGGAGCCTAATGTGGGGCTCAAACTCACAAACTGTGAGATCATGACCTGAGCCAAAATCAAGAGCTGAACGCTGACCTGACTGAGCCACCTAGGTGCCCAGAAAAGTTGGATTTTTTTGAACTATAGGTCTAGGTGTTGGCATCCTGTTTGCCTGAATGTATTGGGTTGGGTAGTATGTTTACCTTGGGGACCGCTGCTCCTGGCTGACCCTGTAAGGCAGAAGGCACGTGAGTCCACTCTCAGGCCAGCGTTAACTGGAGATGCCCAGTAGAAAGCACTAGAACCCCTGAGGCCCTCACAGGCGGTTAGCTGAACGCTGTACAGAATGCCAGGTGGACAAGAGGAGACTACCACCTTGGTTACTGACATGCTGGCCTATGGCAGCCCCGAATGCTCGGCACAGTAGCCCCGTGTGGCCTGTGGAAGCAGCGATGGCCTGTGGGGACCGACAGTGAACCGTGGAGGTGCGGGTAAGGTTGTGCTGCCCGAAGCCTGAGTAGCTCGGACGTGGCTCCAGCCGTACAGGAAACAAACAGGCTGAAGGAGGCTGGTCCTCGGCGGCTGATCTTGCAAACACTTTCTTCTCCATCTGGGAAAGGAGCCCGCTGCAGCCTGCCTTCACGTGGGAAGGATCCCAGCGTATGTTTCCCGTGCTGCCAAGGGTTATTCTGAACTCCCCAGCTACTCCCATCATAATGTGGTCAGAAGGGATTTGAACTTGATGCGGTAATAATATGCTACATTAATGACACGATGCAAGATGGGAGATACAATGACCAGGCTGGGACTGATGTGAATGTGCTAGTGATGCACGTGACCATGAGGTCCGGATGGTAAATCCAGCCATGGTCCAAGGACCCTACTCAGGCAGTGAAAGTCTCAGGAGTAACCTGGGCAGGAGCCACCTGGAGAGCATGCAAGCGACTAGAAATAAACTGTCACTACCCATTCCTCGGGCCAGACAAGAAGCGAGCATTTAGTTGGTGTATTTGGATTTTGGAGAAGGCACGTGTCACACCTGATTTGCTGACTCCGATCTCTACGACCACCCAAAGCTGCATTTTTGAGTGGGGACCTGAACAAAAGGAGGGCATGTATGAATTACAAAATGTGGTAGGGCTTCTGTCTCGGTGCCTTGGGGACCTTGTGACCCCAACTCCCTTGTGACTGTGGGATGTCTGCCCTCTGTCATGCAGACTGGGGCTTGTGGCAATAGCCTATGAACACCTCAGCAGAGAGCAAGATGGAGTCACTCATGGCAAGCAGTGACGTAAGCAGCCCAGGGCACTGTAGCTGAGACCGGTGTCCTCAGAACCAGCACAGACAGGCAGGACTAAGGTCTGGTAGTCTGTAAGGCCACAAGAATCTAGAAGAGCCAGGAGCTGATGATCACTAGAACCAGGAGAGACCTGCAAAGGCCCAGGACTGATGAAACGCCTTGAAAAAGGGAAAACTTCAGCCAACTGTCAGACTCTCCAGACGCTGACGGCTTCATGTCTGGCCGCATCAGAAAGGCAATTCCCACGAAAGGCTCTGCCCGAATGATCTCTGAATGTAGCAGAGCGGCTCCACGTTGCACATGATCTGCAGTAAGCGTCGAGAGCTGACCCAGACCGCACCGAGGCCTTGTCTCAACGGCAAGCTCACAGACGGACTTCACGTCTGTTCGGTGTCTTCTTACCCCTTGTATCTTTGTTGTGTGACTTTGTATTATTGTGCTTGGCTTTATGTGACACATAAGAAGCCAAGTGGGATGAGTAGTGAAATGTCACTGAGTTTGGAATCCTGAAACCGCTTTACAATTCCGTTAGCCTGGCTTCATGGTTGAATAAAAGCGGATGCTGTGGAAAGACAGCTCGTGTAGGCTTTTTCTTACAGAGTGCTCGCGACAGCCTCCCCGTTGTGACTGTGGGGATTTTGGACCAGAAAATGCCCAGATACCACATGATGCTGGCCAGTCCCCACCATTTGAGGGACACACCTGCTATGGGCACTAATTGAGACTGCCTTGATGACAGAAGGAGATAACAGAATCATGAAACCTGAGATACTTGTAATGTCTTGGGTGACGTCAGAGAGAGACTCTCATTAGGAAAGCTGTGCCCAGAAGAGTTCCATAATAAGGTGGAAGTGGTTCACCTCGGGGTACACTGCCAGGGAACACAGGGAGCCCCTTTTCCTCGAGGACCACCTTCGGAGCCACCTGAGGAGCCGCCGGAACCAACTGTCACGTGGATGGTGCCCCAGGACCTGCTCTGGTCTGGACAACAAAGGGCCGCGTGGTTTACGGGTGGCAGTTTCAAGATGGACAACATCCTGTTTGGAAAGCTGTCTGTAATCTAGGCCAGCTCAGTGGTCAGATCTAAGGTCTCTTCCAAAGGGGGAGAAGTTTGGGTTCAAATAAAGAGAAGGAAAAACAGTATCTATGGGTAAAGGGCTGAAGAAATGGTTATGTAATGAGGGACGTCCCATGTTACAGGAACATCTCAAGAGGCTCAGCAAGAGGCGATATGGTCTCTTAGCTGGACTGTAACAGATGCATGAAAGGGGGAAGCCATGTATTGAGACAGCCCCTGCTTTTGGAACCTGACAAGATTGAATGGTGGCTTCCAAATCTGAGTGGCATCACCACCACAGGAGACATTTTCACAGGAGATGATGGCCTGGATAGTTACCAGTGGGTCATGGCCTTCTAGTAAGAGGCCAGTAACTTTTAAGATCGTTTTGTTATAAGGGACCCATGACTGAGAATGGGGAGGGGGGTCTGTGATGTTGTGATTTATAAGAGGTTTATATTGGGGTTTTGTCCCTATTCCTGCACGGAGCTGCTAACACCTTTGTAATTTCCTAAGTGATAACAGGGATGATGCAAAGGTGTCTTCTGTTGCGCTAATGAGATGAGTCTAGGAACTACCTAAGGATGGGCTGGTTGCCAGTGTAGCCGACTGGGGGCCTGACGGTTTGGAGCCTTCAGTCCCACCCACTGAGCTTTGGGGAGGGGAGAGAGGCTGGAGATTGAGTTGAGTCACCAAGGGTCAATGATTACATCACTTGTGCTGTTAGAACGAAGCCTTCTTAAAAGCCCAGAAGGGGTTTGGGCCTGAATGCTCGGTCTGTGGAATCTGCTGTGATGTCAAGCGGACAGCATCAGAATGGAGCGGAATGTCAGGGCACCAGCTGGTGTCCGAGAATCACTTGGTGGTGGTTCCCACTGCCTTTCCCACACACGCGGTGGGATCAGGCCCAGAACCCCCCCCTCCCCACGGAGCATGCGGACTCTGTACAGCAGCAGCTGGGCTTCATCAATGTTTCCCATCCACTGTGGGCCTGAGCTGTCCTCACTGTGAGAGCGATGGAAGGTGGGCTGGGTGCCGGGCAGTAAGTAGCCGAGCGACGAAAGGGAAGGCCCTGGTAGGAATCGGAGGCTCCAGGGGCCTTTGCCTTCCCTTCTCTCTCTTGCTCACAGACTCAGGTCTCAACCCTGGCAGATTGTCCTTTCGCAGCAGGGGGGCCTTGTGAGGTATGTTTCTTGATTCCGCTCTGACCAGGTGGAAGCAGCGGGTGGGGCCTCGGGACCCGCGGCCTCTCGGAGGGAACAAGCACGCAGCCTGGCCCGTATTGGAGCAGGCTGTGTACGGAGGGTGCGGTCTCAGGAGGCACCGTTGATGCAGTTCAGCAGCGGGGAGCAATAATCCAGAACCCAGCCCCCAAAACTCGGGATAGCCCATCGGTTCCCTTCTTTCTTGGGTGCTGCACAAAATCTTAAAGGTTTGAATTTCAGTTAAGGTATAGTTTCTGATCTGTTTCTACTTTGTGATTTTCTCCTGTTACCTTAATCTTGTGCTGTCACCAGAAAGGATGTGAGGACAGTCCTGCGCACACTTTCCTTCCCAGGACCTCTCTGGGGCTGGGGTCTGCCTCCGTGAGTGCAATGCTCACAGGTGTTTGGGCGAAGTCCCTAGGCCTCTGAGTGTTAGCCCCGGGGCCTTGGCAGTTAGGACGCGTGGCACTGAGCAAGGCCCAGGAACCTTTCACAGAGGTTCCGCACGTGCCAAGGAGCTGATGTCCGCTCTCAGGGGTTTTAGGAGGCGCCGGCTGCAGATGTTCGGGGTGGTTAGATTTGTCCGATTTTTTGTTCTGTTTTAAAGCAGCATCGCGACAGGGATTGGACCCACAATACCCCATTGGGTCGGTGGACACAGAATGACAGCGGTGAGCGAATCAGTGACACAGAGACCGTAGTCCTCTGCCGCATTTCCCTTTCGTGGTGCCGCTGGTTTTCATTGCAAGGCTATTTCCCTCACCTGGGCTAGGCCGCGTAGTCCAGGCACAAGCCAGGGGCCAGGTGGTCACGGCAGAGGGCTCCTGTCCTCTTAACGGGAATATCCTTTCCTCGTGTCCTTGGTCCAGAACATGGACCACACTCCACTTGGGTGCCACAGCAGTCCTGGGGCCCACTCCACTCGGCCTGGGGGCATGGAGGGCCGCACTGTGTGTTTATAATTAAGGGCTTTTCATCTACTGTTCCAATCTTATTAGACAATATGGCCTTGACCCTGCTGCTCTGGGAGGAAGCTGAATTAGAACGGCAGCAGTGACATCTGGGGAGGGATGCCGCAGGCCACACTGAGCGCGGCGGTAGGCAGCAGCACACAGCAGCGTGGCCTCCAGCGACCAGCGCTCCTTTCCCCGCTGCTGGCCACGTGGGTCAGTCAGTAAACCGGGTGCGGCTAAAGGGCATTCCTGCCAGTTAAGTGCAAGGACAGTCGTGCCGTCCTGCCTGCTGCGCCAACTGCTCCGGCCTCCGCCTATGGATCCTGCTGCTACCATCGGGCAATGCCCAGTGAGCCCCCCACACACTTCTCCCCTTTTGGAACCAGTGCTGTGACTGGACAAGTGGGGTTCTTAGAATTGCAAGACTCCCTCTGTAATAACCACCAGGAGACCGGGGGGGTGGGGGGAGGATTCCAAGATGTATCACTCCCAGTTCTAGAGGGTACAAGGCATGCTGGGGCCACACAGGGAAACTGGGAGAGGGCGGGCATGAACGCGCAGGCCAGGGGTTTGCCTTGTATTGGGGTTAAGGGTGGGGGCCTAGGGCTTTATGATTTCACTCCTTATTAGTGAGCTTAAAACACAGGACAGGAATTAAAGTGTGGGAAGGGAAAAACAAGCCAAATAGTTATCTAAGTTAAACGGATCTCTCTAAAATAAAGGAAACTTTGGGGGTGGGGGGGACAGGGAGCAGCCTGGTTCTTTGCTCAGTTTTGTTGTACTGGCAATGTGTTCATTTTAAATACCTACGTTGGGGCGCCTGGGCGGCTCCGTCAGTTGTGCATCTGACTCATCATTTCTGGCTCAGGTCATGATCTCATGGCTCATGGGTTCGAGCCCCACATCGGGCTCTCGGGCTAGTGCTGAGAGCTGCTTAGGATTCTCTCCGCCGCCCACCCTGGTCTGTGGGCACGTGTGCACGCTCTCCCTCTTAGCCTCTCTCAAAACGAAACCAACTTAAATAGCTATCTTTCAAGTGGATGCCAGGGCAATGAAAAGCTGTCAGGCACTTGAGTTACAACAAAAAAGTGTCAATCGTCAGGTGCTTCTGCTACATTTACCTTGTTACTGGTTTTTACTTAATTTTGTTGTGGTCAGAGAACACACTGTATGATTTCAATCCTTTTAAATGCACTAGGACTTGTATGGCCAAGCATAGGACTATTTTAGTGAGTGTGCAACAGGCACTTGAAAAGAATGTGTATTCTGTAGCTGTTGGTAAGATGTTCCATCAAAGTCAATTAGACTAAGGTGATGGTTATTCGTATTTTCTAGATCTTTATTGAATTTTTGTTGAGTTCTATCAGTTGCTGAGAGGTGTTAAAATCGTCAACTGTGCTTGTGATTTGTCTTTCTTCCTTTAAATGTCAATATTTGCTTTCTCCATTTTTTTTTCTGAGTTACCCTTTTTTTTAAAAAATTTATAATAGTTTATTGTCAAATTGGTTTCCATATAACACCGGTGCTCTTCCCCACAAGTGCCCTCCTCCATTCAACCCTCAGTTCGTTTTCCATATTCAATAGTCTCTCAGGTTATGCGTCCCTCTCTCCCTCCTTTCCCTCTCTCCCTCCTTTCCCTC
>PJEM01020397.1:0-13609 GCA_004023845.1 Helogale parvula
GCTTCTCCCGCTTCTCTCCTAGTTCAGCGTTTTCCTGGCGCAGCTTGGCATTGTGCTGTCATGTTGTTCCAGCTGTGCTCGGATTTCATTTAAAGTAAACTGGAAACGTGCCGTTGCTTCTCTCCGATGTCCGTCCTCTTCTTGGGCCTGCTGTGTATTTTCTTCCTTATTGTCCAAAATATCACATCCAAAATAATTTATGTTGCTGGTGTTGTATACACTTCTACAGGGAGTGCTCTAAAAATGTTGCTACTATGTGGGTTCCTGTAATGAGGCCCCAAGGGTTGCTTCTCACCAAGAATGCCTTCTCTTCATCTACGACCAGAAATCTCTGATTTAAAAGCACAGTTCCTCCTGTTAGACCTCTGAGTGTAAACATACGCTATCTGTCCTTCTCCGTCTGACTTATTTCACTTAGCACGACACCCTCGAGGTCCATCCACTTTCATACAAATGGCCAGATTTCACTCCTTCTCATTGCCCTGCAATACTCCACTGGATATGTATACCGCATCTTCTCGATCCATTCATCAGGTGATGGACATTTAGGCTCTTTCCATGATTTGGCTATCGATTACATTGCTGCTATAAACATTGGGGTACATGTGCCCCTATGCATCAGCACTTCTGTATCCCTTGGGTAAATCCCTAGCAGTGCTATTGCTGGGTCATAGGGGAGTTCTACTGATAGTTTTTTGAGGAACCTCCACACTGTTTTCCAGAGCGGCTGCCCCAGTTTACATTGCCACCAACAGTGTAGGAGGGTGCCCGTCTCTCCACACCCTCGCCAGCATCTACAGTCTCTTGATTTGTTCATTTTAGCCACTCTGACTGGTGGGAGGTGGTATCTCAGTGTGGTTTTGATTTGTGTTTCCCTGATGATGAGTGATGTTGAGCATCATTTCATGTGAAGGCACAGGTTTTAAAGAACAGAACAGTATTTTGGTGCATACTCCAGGCAATCATTTGTAGCCCAGAATACAACTGGGAAAGAAGGGAATGTTACCATCTGTTCTCCAGGGGTCCCTAGTGGCTGTCTGTGATCATAGCAATTTTTTGTTTGAGGGATGCCTCTAGTGGCTTTGACACCAGGAACTTCTGACATATCCTGCATACAATGCCCCCCCAGGAGACAGGGTGGGGGGTGGGGGTGTCAGAATTTTTGTTAATGGACTTTCTGTACTTTGCAAACATGAGGGGATCTTCTTCTTCAATCCCTAAGTACTCTTCCTTGGGATGCCTTCTAACCAACTGTAATCAATTCAGATTACATTAAGGCAAGGAATGGTCTCCAGTAACACTGCATGGCCTTATACAATCCATAGGTTAGATTTCTTCTGCAAGAAACGGGACAAATGGACTAAGGTATTTTATTTCTAGGCTTTTGTGGCCCTAAACCAGGATCTAGAACTGAGGGCCTCTTTCGGAGCGTGTTTGGCCACTGACCAGGTTGATAAACTCCCTCCTGATATACTGGATGATTGTCTAAAGAGGTCTCATCTGAATAAACCCAGGTTGCTGCAAGAAACGCAGGCCATCCCTAATAACGGGGCCCCTACTGCTCAGAGTCACTGTTCCCCCTTTACAATAGACTAAGGTTACTCTAGCCTGATGTGCAGGTCTCTCCCTTACTCATTTCCTGAGTTAATGACTATAGTAGGTGGTGTCAATTGTCTCTGGTTAGTCTATCTCAAGAAGGAGACTTTAAGGAATATTGCCAAGCAGCTGCTCAAACTCCTTTTGTTCTGAGAAGTTCCTTGTCTTCACTGGCCCAACATGGACGGCCCATTTCCACTTGTTGCTGGAAAAATGAAACCATTTGTTCATCTGTCCAAGCTGGCAGGCTTTAGGACTGGGAGGCCTCTCCTGTCCACTGGGCTTTTTAGCTACCACCAGCCTTCCTTGCTGCACCTCATGTCTTCTGCCTTCCCTTCAACCCCCTCCCATTTCTGAACCACCTTGGGTGCAGCCAGCATCTTCCATGAGTCTGGCACCATCAGCTCCTAACTGTCAAGGAGGAAAAAACACCCCCTTGGACTTATTTCACCCACTTCAGATTTCCCTATCAATGTCCCAGGTAAAAATTGAAAATGGTGAACAAATTGCTTGACTTTTAAGTGGATCCAAATGGAATTTATTCCGTATTTAAAGTCATTTAAATTTGTTGATTTCATTAAAACAGTCATGTATTTAGAGTAACCAGCCTTGAATATGTGAAACTTTCTCTACCTAAGTTTACTGAAGGTTTACTGTTGCAATTTGTTAACAAAAAGATGACGTAAAATGATGGCTTCCTTCTGTCTCAAACGTTTTCATGGGCAATTATTAAGATAGCTTTCAAGTGTAAGAACATGAGTCTGAACCAAACAGACGCCATGACAGACTTTAAGTTTCCCCTCTAAGCTAGAAGGCCTAAGGTCACTCTCTCTGGAACCATTAGACGGTTATATATTACCCGGGGCAGAAGAGACCACTGTGCGGTATCCAATCAGGAAAGCCCAGCTACCTCTCCCCACATGCCTAAGGATGAGACCTGCAGATGGGAACTTTAGATGGGACCCTGCTACCTAATGTTAAAGTTCACCCGATAGTCACCAAACAAGACCCTGAACTCGCTCTGTAATTGGTTGATTTCAAAGATACCCTAAATGTTGTAATTGGGTCCCGCCAAAAGTAACGAACACCCTGGACAATGTGTGTGGTTAGAGTTACTGCCAATGCTGTTATACAATAATGATTGGATGTCACAATTTCTTGTAACTCCCCCTTCCCAAACCCCATAAAAACCCTACTCAGCCCTTGTTCAGGGCTCTCAGCAGGGATCCACTGCGTTGGTGAAGGCTGTGAGCCTGAACTTCTTCGGCCCGGTGAGCCTAAGCCGTAATAATAAATGCCCTTTGCTTTTACATGCGTGCCTCGGTCTCCCTGGCGGTTTCTAGTTTTGGGGTGATATTGAAATCTTGGGCATTTCACAAGGTCTTTGGTACCCTGAAACTTGAATGTTTTCTTTGACTGATCCACTGGATTAAATTCATTGGACATTTAGGCCTTTTCCAATTAGATGGAATGCTACAGCATTGATTATTAACCATGGGGTTTTTGTGTTTGACTTATTGCAGAGAAACTAAGAATATCTGGGTCTATTGGAAAACATGTTTTGTGCTTAGCTGATTCATAAATTCAGAATTCTGGTATAACAGTTCACAATTGGTTACTATTTACTTTTCACTGGAGACTAAGGTTTCTAAGGCTTAAGATTCTGCTATATGTAATTAAGACTGATGGATATAAGGAAAGCAACTCTGTATGTATAAAAGTAGGAGTTAAATACAAATCATATAAGGAAAAGGAGTGCCCAGATGACTCAGTCGGTTAAACATCCAACTTTGACTCAGCTCATGATCTCACAAATCATGGGTGTGAGCCCCATGTCAGGCTCTGTGCTGATAGCTCAGAGTATGAAACCTGTTTCAGATTCTGTGTCTCTCACTCTGTCTCTGGCCCTCCCCTGTTTGAGCTCTGTCTCTCTTTCTCAAAAATAAACACACAAAAAAAGATATAAGGAATACAAGTACATTTGTGTTGAAGGTAAAAAAAAAAAAAAAAGTAATTTTGTCCTAGATAAGGCTGGTTGTTCGGAGAGAAGTGGCTTGGGGCAAGAAAAGTTAAAGACCCTTGTGGAAGGAAATCTTTGGAGAGGAATGGATTTTAAAGATAACACTGGTATAAGATTAAAATTCTGCTTTTCTCTTTCTTAAAAGATAAAGTTTTCTTGGATTGTTCGTCTGCTCTTGATTAAAAAAAATGTAAACAAAGGCCTTTTCACTTTTTTTCTGCCAAGAAAACCAAAGCTTTACATTTTATCGTTATCAGGTAATTACCGGATTACTTAGTTAAAACTATCAGATTGGTTAGTTAAAACTTCTTCATGTTAAAGGAGCTAGGTTTTGCTACCAACTATATAACCCTATGTATGCCTTTAGAATCTCTTATTGCCACCTAGGTTAAGTAAATAATTAAGATTTGTAGTTATCTGTGATCGTGTTAGGATGTACTTTATGACCTTTTAAGATTTTAACAAACCTCCCAAGATTTAAATTGGAAAACAAAATCTTTTTATTTGGGCCTTTTTATTTGGTATGTTATTTGTAAAGCCCTGTCAAACAAATGACACGTGTATGTGTACCTATAAATTATAATACATAAAATATAACACATATGCTATGTATAATATGTAACAATATAACATTATATATATAGATAGATTTAATATGTTTTGATATAAGGTCATCTCTTGATATATGATTGTCAAATTGTTTTTTATTTGTCATGGAAATAACTGAATTTCTTTGTCAACTGCATCACAATGAACTACCCTCTCAGATTGTTAACCATGTCCACTTTTTGAGTCTTTTGTCATTTACGGTTACTATTGTGATGCTCTAACAAAACACGTTTCATCATCAAGGAGATCGATACAAAGAATTTTTAGGACAAATACAGGTGTTTCACGTCTTTAAATCATAAAACAAATGGACTAAAATTTTCCAGAATTAAAAAACTGCACTCAACCTGAACAAGAATAAGTGACATGGGACTAACTAAATGGAGGAAGGTTCTTATTGCAAATTTTACTGGTTCTTTAGTGTTTGATCTTCTAGATTAAGAAAACTTTGTCTTTTTTTTTTTTAGTGTTTTTTATTTATTTTTGAGAGACAGCGCGAGTAGGGGAGGGTCAGAGACAGAGGGAGACACAGAACTAGAAGCAGGCTCCAGTCTCTGAGCTAGCTGTCAGCACAGAGCCCCAACACGGGGCTCAAACCCACGAACGTGAGATCATGACCTGAGCCAAAGTCGGAGGCTTAGCTGACTGAGCCGCCCAGGCACCCCAGGAAACTGTCTTGAGATACCCGTGACATACAGAAATGTCATACAGTATTTATCTGTAAACAAACTGAAGTGTTTAACTTTTCTTTCTCTCTCTCTGAACCCTCTGAAATTCAAAAACTCTCAGTAAGTATTCTTTCTTTCATGGCCATTACTGTTGTTTGCATAAGTTCAAAAGAAATCCGTTCATCTGGTAAGAGGACACCATTGGACATAATGGTTGTTGTACGAAGGCTCTGACTGGAATGTCATATTTGAAACCAACAGGCAGAGACTCAGATATGATCATACAGCTTTAAGGAACTAAGGTTGGCTTTATGAAGACTGATGCAAATAAAACCCCTTGGAAATGTTGACCTGATACTTTACTTACAGAGTTCCCAGCAGCCTTCCCAGGTGAGTAAAGAACCTCATTTCCTGGCAGGTGCAGGAACCTCAGGATATCTTGGGGAACTTGGAATTCGTCCAGTTCTACAGATATGGCAGGCATGTCTGACAGCAAGTATTCATTTGTGAGCAAACTGAAGCTTTTAACTTTTCTCTCTGAACCCTCAGAAATTCAAAAGTTCTCAGGCGCGCCTGGGTGGCTCAGTCAGCTAAGCCTCCGACTTCAGCTCAGGTCATGATCTCACAGTCCATGGGTTAGAGCCCTGTGTCAGGCTCTGTTCTCACAGCTCAGAGCCTGGGGCCTGCTTCTGATTCTGTGTCTCCCTCTCTCTCTGCCCCTTCCCTGCTCACTCTCTGTCTCTGTCTCTCAAAATAAAATAAAGGAAAAAATAAGAAAGATAGCTCACAGTAAGTATTCTTTCTTTGATGGCAATCACAGTTGTTTTAATCGTCTCCTAAGAGGCTCATGTAAATTCAGTATAGATTCCTTAGGAAAAAACTCCAACGAAGCAAACTGTAAAAGCTCTGGATGGGCAATCAGTATTCTCGCTGAGCTTCAGTAAATAATCAGGCCAAGTTAGTTAAAACTGCACTTGTTTTACAAATAAATTATTCTTGATCTGGCTATCTCTGGAAATGAAGGCTGTTAAAGAATTATGGATTTTTCAGTAATGCACCTTGATGAACTTTAAATTCTACTTCTGACGATTTTTGACTGTTTGTTGTTTGCCTAAATTACATAATTTGAGGATACACTTCAGAGAGGTTGTCATAAAACTCAAGTATAGACAATCTTTTTGTCTGTTGTTCGATAGGCCATTCAAAAGGGTCACCACAGACATTTATTTGAGTTACAAACCAGAAAAACCCGTCTGATTCCCCTTCCCTGTTCCCACTTCATCTGAGGGTGCTTCAAGTCTGATATCTAGAAATCTCCTCACTGGCAGCACTGGAGTCTCAGGAACTTGGCTTAAAAGTTTACACTAATCATTAACCTATATGTTTCTTATTTCTATAAAAGTGCCTCTTGTTAATTACCTGATTGCTTACTAAGCAAAACAGAGTTTATATGATGGTTAATACCACGTACCACAAAATCAAACCCTTAAACATTATATTATTAAACACTAAAATAACTCAAATGCATAAAACAGTTCTGAATAAAATGTCATTCGATGTTTTAACTGCGGCACAAGGTGGAAGTTGTGTTCTCATAAAAACAGAATGCTGTATATACATTCCAGATTATGGTGAAAAATATTTGAGTTCATGAAAAATACTCAAATTGGCACTTTAAATGACCACTCTCTTTCCTTTAATAATGGGTCAAATTCCTGGAGTAAAGAAAGATTTTTGTCAACTATCAAATGACTCTTATTTCAGCTTCTTTCTCTTTTTGTTATTTTAATCATGTTTTGCTGCTTTCTCCCATCTCTCACCACCTGTTGCCAAGGCTCCTTCACTGCCATAACTGCAAGCCAAGAGCTGATCCTTTCTACTCAAGGAGACTCCCCTATGTTATCAGCTCTAAACAGACATGCCTCAGTGTTTCCTAACTTCTATTAAATTCTCCACTGACCAACCTTAGGTCATAGGTTAGGGATAGGTTAGGTTAGGTTAGGGATGTCTTAAAGATTTAAGGTTGCTCGGGGGGAGGTGGTGAGGAAAACAAAAACAATAGACATGAAGCTGAAATTAAATCTCTTTACAGCTTGCAGCCCACTGATAGACACCTGAAACATGCAGAGTGTGACCCTCCTAGAGGAACTCATGGCTACCTTAGTGCCTTAATGTTTTTGTTTTATTAAAGACTGAAAGAAACCTTAACAGCAGCCAGTCTCTCAACGTCCTGAAAACCTTGCTTTCAGATTCCTTAGAGATTTAGGCTACTCCTAACCTCTGTTAACCTAAAAGTATGTAATCAGTCACTCCTCACACCCCCAGTACAGCTCTTTCTTCCCATAGATCCTGTCTCTGTGCTTTAATAACACCACACGTTTGCAACAAAGACATCTCAAAAGTTCTTTATTGAGCCATTTGCTCAATAACCTCATCATTAGCACATTTAGCACAGCAGAGATCAAGTCCACATAAAGGAACCACCTCAGTGAATCTGCTAATGGTATCCCAGTTCATCTCAGAGGACCCATCCCTGAGTCTGGAAGAATGCACAGACCCACACCAGAGAGCTAAGACTTATTTCCCCAGTTCCGTGCAGAAAATCTCGGACAAAATTTAGGAACATAAATTTTGATATGGCAAATACAGACATTACCTAGGGTGCATTACTATATCACAAAAGGGCCCAAAATTACCTCAGTAAGGCTGCAATACACCTCAAGGGATCCAGACACACCTCAGGAAATCAGGACCAAACTAGGAGAGATGATAAACCTCAAAACATCCAGATTCAGCCAAGGCTTCCAAGACAACTTTAGAGAGGTCTTACATGCGGCCCCACATCAAGGCCTCAGACATCACAGCGATCCAACATGTAGGGCTTCCTTCGAGAGAGAGCAGCAGCAGCAGTAGTCTGCACACAGCCTTTATTTCCTATATCACCAGATTGAAGTATCAAAGAATATCAAACCATGGAATAATATTTAGACATTAATTAGATATGCACCTGGTGGCTTGTGAAGGCACAGATAGTTTCAAGGAATGTCATGGAGTTACAGCAGGTTTTATATCTTAACTGTCTTCTGGGGGATCATGGAGTTCTGTATCCCATAATGCTATTGTGTTCGACGGCCTTGAGCCCAGAACATTGCTGATGTTTCAGCTATTGCCCCATTCACCCTCTCTAGAAATAACTCCACACTTATACTCTCGTAAAAAATAAACCTAAACCAGCCACAGTGAAACTGTGCATATTAGGGGATTTGATTCTGCTCATTCATCACCAGATAAAACCTAAGGGGCCAATGATGAATCATAGGGAACCCAAAATTCCTCAGGGACTGAGATTCACCTACTGGACTTCACATAACATGCCAAGTGACCCCTTAACGGACTCAGAGTAAGTTCCCTTACTCCCTTATTCAGTTTAGGGAAGCATATACAATATCCAGGTGGCTTCTGACCAAATGATGGGGACAAGATTCACAAACAGAATCCCATCCCTACATAAATTAATTAATGCACAGTACGGAAGACTCACCTTTCACTCATCTCCAGGGACATTCATTCACTTCAGCGATATCAGACTCAGCAGGGGTATCCTCAAACAACATATCAGGAGGCTCAGATATTCTCAGGTCATGCCAAGTCAAGCTCAGATGATTCAGAAGCGTTGTAGGTGACTTCAGACGCTACTTCAGAGGCAGATTAACTTCAGACCACCCCATATCTACCTTATAAATAGCATATATGTATGTATACACACACACACACACACACACACACACACACACACACAATCAAAGACCCATTTTGGAGTTTCATGAATAATTTCAGGAAACTCTAGTCTTGGAGCACCCAATATGCCATATACATATCCATATGAAACTCAGATGACCTAGATTCAAGTCAAAGGCCAAAACTCACTTTAGGGGACCCAGAATCAGGTCTGGCATCCTCAGATAACAGACCTCCCTCAGGAGTTTCACATCTTCAACACCCAACCCAGAGAACACAGAAAGTCATCAGCCAAATCTTAGAGACCCAGCTCATAGTGATACAAATCCAATTCCCTAAACAGACACCCAAATGACCTAAACTGAACTGAGGAACTCCAGATCCAACTCAGAAAACTCTAGAATAAAACCAGAGAACAAAATTCATATATCTCCACAACAACTATACTCACCACACGTTGTCCAGAACTCACATTTGCGGACCCAGACAGAAAGAAAATATCTCCAGACAACACGCAGAACCCGCCAAGGGTCTGTACGCGGGGCAAGAGGCCACACAGGTAAAATCAGACTTAACACACATTAAGCAACACAGTGTCTGCTCAGAAGATCCAAGACTCACCTGAAAAATATTGTGAATCCACTTTGGGGGAATCAGAGTTTGCTAAGGCATCCCAAGACATTACACATCCCAGGAACTATCATAGGAAACCCCTGACTCACCTCAAGAAATCTGTCATTACCTAAGAGACCCAGAAACCCTTAAGGAGACACTAAAACCTGACACACCGCAAAGGAGCCAGACTCACTGAAGTGAGTTACCCTTCTCACTGAGTTATGCATCTCAGGTAACTAGAGTCATTTCATTTCACTTTAGGAGGCTCTGACTCAGTGAACACCACAGTCACTTCAATGGATCTAGACTCAACTCAGGAGACCTACATTTAACTTATGAATACCGTTTCAGCTAAGGAGACCCCAGATCCCATCTACCAGTTCCTGGGACTTTAGGGGTCCCAGACCCTTCACTGAGGAACAAGAGGCATTATAGAAAACCCATAATCATCTCAGAAGCCTCCAGAGTCATATAATGGGGCCAGACACATACCTTCAATGATATATCTCAGGTGATTCTCAGTCCAGGAGATCACGTATCTACTTCATGCACACACAGCAGGGCCATTAGGTGCATAACCTGACATCACTTCATCTGAACGAGGCCTTCCTCAGGAACTTCAAATTCATTTCAGGGGACCTTAACCCATCCCAAGGCAATTTTTCATCCTCACAAATATGCTAAGCAGTCAATAATATTTTCAGGTGACCCAGTCAGTTCAGAGGATTCAGATTCATTTCAGGAGACTTCAGTACAACTCTAAGAGGATGACCCAGTTCAGAATAGCAGAGTTCCATCTTCAAGATGGCAGAATTATTATCCACTAATCTTGGGCAATATCAGACTTATTTTAGGGAATGTGCCTCAGTTTCATGAACCCCTTGATACACCATGTAGCACCTGCATGTTCATTTATTTTCCCGCATCCATCTCAGGTGACCTAGGTTTAGCTCAATAGCCTGACATGCAACTTGTGATTCCTGACACACTCACCTCATGGAACCCAGACGCAGTTATGGTATCCCTCATATGTGGCATCTGTGAGTCTCACAAAAGTCCATCATCCACATCAGGAGACCCAGAAGCAGTTAGGGGACACACATTCCAACAAACCAAGACAACACTCCTAAAGACTCAGAACAAACTTCAGGGGATCCAGACTGTATTCAAGGCACACAGACAAAATACAACAAATCCAAGAACTACCACAGTGGATAACACAGCTGAGGGAACCAGGATAGAACACAATGGTGCTCAGCCATTCCTTTTTAAAAACTGAAAACCAAATCTCAATCTGCCAGACCCTTCAGAAGACTGTAAGCACATTTCAGCAGGAGAAGACTCTACTCAAAGAGATGCCTGGGGATCTTGGGGATCCCAGACCCAACACAGCACTTCTGAAACCCACTTCAGATCAGAAGTCCCACTTCGGCTCAGGTCACACTCCCTGTATTATCTTTGCAACTTCTCCATAAATCTAAAATTGTTCCAACACATTAATTTGTTATTCTTTTAAAAGTTTTAATGTTTATTTATTTTAGAGAGAGAGAGAGAGAGAGCACGCATGAACATGAGCTGGGAAAGGGCAGAGAGAGACACACACATACACAGAATCCGAAGCAGGCTCCAGGCTCTAAGCTGTCAGCACAGAGCCCAATGCAGGGCTTGAACCCGTGAACCACGAGATCATGACCTGAGTCGAAGTCAGATGCTTAACTGACTGAGTCACTCAGGAGCCCGTCCAACAGAAGAATTTATTACAAATTTTTAATGTTTTATTTATTTTTGAGAGAGAGAGACAGCATGAGCAGCGGAGGGTCAGAGAGAGAGAGAGAGGGAGACACAGAATCCAAAGACAGACTCCAGGCTCTAAGCTGTCAGCACAGAGCCTGATGTGGGGCTCGAACCCACGAACCGTGAGATCATGACCTGAGCCGAAGCCAGACGCTCAACCCACTGAGCCACCCAGGCACCCCAGAATTTATTTTTAATTTTTTAATGTTTTATTTATTTTTGACAGAGAGAGAGCGAGTGAGCGAGACAGGGTGAGCAGGGGAGGGTCAGAGAGAGGGAGCCACAGAATCCGAAGACAGGCTCCAGGCTCTGAGGTACCTGTCGGCACAGAGCCCTACACGGGGCTCAAACCCATGAACTGTGATATCATGACCTGAGCCGAAGTGGGACGCTTAACCGACTGAGCCACCCAGGTGCCCCCAGAATTTATTTTTAAAGAAGTTAATCACACAGTATTTCCTGAGGCTCTTCCTCATGTATAATTATGCAAAAGTAAGGAATGATCACGATCAATTAACTTTTTAGAGACTTCCTATCCCTGCCTGGAAGAAATCTGTCCATTATAGTAAAATCTCTACCACCCTTCAGACAGCCGTCCTGGGTTACTTCCTGTTATTTCTAAGGCTAGTCAAAGACTTCTACATTCCTTGAAGTTCAGAAGAAGAGATTCAATTGAAACAAGAATTTTGGCCAGCGGCCAGCAAGGCCAGCCAGGAATTTCCCGCATCCAAATCAACAGTCCCTCCAGCGCTCTAGGGCCCCTCTTCCCACGCGGCCCCCTGGATTATTTCAGCTCTAAGGAAGTACAGCTGGCTCCTTTCTCTGCCAGTGTGTGGTGGTGGTCGTGTTGGGAAGCCAGAGGGAGGGCGTGCGGGAACATTTATTGAGTTCCGGCAGTATGCGGACTCTCCTGGCGATGTCCTTGGATTCCGTGGTTCTCCAGATGTGCTCTCAGAAGGGCAGCCTGAGGTCATGATCTCAGTTTGTGGGTTCAAGACCCAAGTCAGGCTCTGTGCTGACAGCGCAATGCCTGGAGCCTGCTTTGGATTCTTTGTCTCCCTCTCTCTCTCTCTGATAATAAATAAAGGTTAAAAAAAAAATTAAGAGCAAAAAAACCCCTCCCATCCTTCTGTTGGGTACCCCAAGCCCTGCACTGACTGAGCTCTGATCTCTGACCACAAGGCCTATGCCTTTGACTGAGGTCTATGCTGAGGATCACATGGGGGACGCGGTCATGGCCCATACATGCGGCTGCCTTTTTACCCCTCTTTTCCTCATCAGGCCTCCCTAATTTGGAATTTTAAACAGAGTTAAACTATTGGTCTCTGCCCTCCCAGAAATCCCTGGCTTCTGCTTAAAGCATAAGGCCCCACCTCATCTGGGGACCCCAGGGAGAAAGAAGGAATCCTAGACTTGGCAGCCTACACATTTGCATGACTAAGGGAGCCATTTAGATCTAGACCTTGATTACATCTCAAGAACTACAAGGTTAAAAGATAATTTACACCCTCCACTCTCATTCCCCAGGTAAAACTTTTGTCTCTTGCAAAGAAGTCACTAGTGTTCAAAATCCTTGCTTGCATCTGTTAGCCTGAGTGGTAGTCCTGGGTTTGCGGTTTTAGGCTGGTAAGTTTTGTGCTAATTGGATCTGTGGCCACATTCTCAGGAGAGCTCACCCACCCACCCTGCAGAGCCCTCCTCCCCTCTGATGCCTTTTGCTCTGGTCCACAAAGGTTGCTGATCAGCAGGGGTGCCTGGGTGGCGCAGTTGGTTGAGGGTCCAGCTTCGGCTGAGATCATGATCTCACAGTTCGTGGGTTCAAGCCTTGCGTCAGGCTCTGTGCTGTCAGCTAGCTTGGAGCCTGGGGTTGGCTTCAGATTCTGTGTCTCTGTCTCTCTCTCAGATCCTCCCCTGCTCGCACTGTCTCTGTCTCTCAAAAATAAAGAAAGACCATAAAAAAATATAAAAAACAGTTGCTGCTCAGCAGTCAGCTACCCTTCCAGAAACCCAGCCCGAGAACGAGATGCCAGGCTGTCCCGTAGCTATCCCAGATCTTCCTCAGGGAGCTGTCACTTGGCGTGAGGGCACGACATGCTTTCCCCAATCATGACCCAGACTGCCTGCAGTCTGATTATGCGGGTTAGCGGGTAAATGGGGGTGCAGTAGCCCCAGAACAGGTAGCAGGGCCATAATATTGGATTACACGCTCGGGAGGCCATTCATCATGTTTCCTGTTGCCAATCTGCAAGGCACGCCGCTTTCTTTGCGTCTCCCTATCTCTGTACATTTAAACTTCCAGATGTTCCTCCCTAGCAACCTGGAGCAGGAAGGAAGATGGACGAATAGTCACCAGCACACATGACCCTGCCGAGCCTGAGGGGGGCACTGTCTAGGCTGTTCTCCCACAGATCCGGTATAGCCCACCTGGGGCCTGCCGTTTGATGGCTGCCTCAGCATGGTGCCGGGCCTCCTGGAGATGGGAGAAGTTAGACAAGGGGTGAGGATCCGGCTCAAGGTGCTCCGGGGACCCCACCACTGGGTTTCCTGGGTGGTTGATTTACAAAACCTT
>PJEM01020398.1:0-13607 GCA_004023845.1 Helogale parvula
GGATAGTTTTTTGAGGAACCTCTGCACTGTTTTCCAGAGTGGCTGCACCAGTTTACATTCCCACCAACAGTGTAGGAGGGTGCCCGTCTCTCCACACCCTCGCCAGCATCTATAGTCTCTTGATTTGTTCATTTTAGTCACTCTGACTGGCGTGAGGTGGTATCTCAGTGTGGTTTTGATTTGTGTTTCCCTGATGATGGGTGATGTTGAGCATCGTTTCATGTGCCTGTAGGCCATCTGGATGTCCTCTTTGGAGAAGCGTCTGTTTATGTCTTCTGCCCATTTTTTCATTGGGTTATTTGTTTTCTGGGAGTGGAGTTTGGTGAGTTCCTTGTGGATTTTGGATACTAGCCCTTTGTCTGATATGTCATTTGCAACTATCTTTTCCCATTCTGTCAGTTCCCTATTAGTTTTCTTGATTGTTTCCTTTGCAGTGCAGAAGCTTTTTATCTTGATGAGGTCCCAGTAGTTCATTTTTGCTTTCATTTCCCTTGCCTTTGGGGATGTGTCGGGTAGGAAATTGCTGCGGTTGAAGTCAAAGAGGTTGTTTCCTGCTTTCTCTTCGAGGGTTTTGATGGTTTCCTGTCTCATATTCAGGTCCTTCATCCATTTTGAGTTAATTTTTGTGTATGGTGTAAGATAGTAGTCTAGTTTCATTCTTCTGCATGTTGCTGCCCAGTTCTCCCAGCACCACCTGCTAAAGAGGCAGTCTTTTTTTCCATCAGATACTCTTTCCTGCTTTGTCAAAAACTAATTGGCTGTACATTTGTGGGCCTAGTTCTGGGTTCTCTATTCTATTCCATTGGTCTATGTGTCTATTTTTGTGCTGTTACCATACTGTCTTGATGATGACAGCTCTGAGATGGTGATGCCTCCCATTTTGGTTTTCTTCTTCAATATTACTTTGGCTATTTGGGTTTTTTTTTTTTTTTTCTGGTTCCATACGAATTTGAGGATAGCTTGTTCTAGCTTTGAGAAGAATGCTGGTGCAATTTTGATGGGGATTACATTGCATGTGTAGATTGCTTGGGGTAATAATGACATTTTAATAATGTTTATTCTTCTGATCCACGAGCACAGAATGTTTTTCCTTTTTTTTGTGTCTTATTCAATTTCTTTCATAAGATTTCTATAGTTTTCTTGTACAGGTCTTTTACATCTTTGGTTAGGTTTATTTCTAGATATTTTGTTGTTTTTTGTGCAATCGTAAATGGGATCAGTTTCTTGATTTCTGTTTCTGTTGCTTCATTATTGCTGTATTAAAATGCAACAGATTTCTGTACATTTGTTTTGTACCCTGTGACTATGCTGAATTCATTGATCAGTTCTATAAGGTTTTTGATGGAGTTGATTGGGTTTTCCATGTAGAGTATCATGTCATCTGTGAAAAGTGAAAGTTTGACTTCTTTTTTGCTGATTCTGATGTCTTTTATTTCCTTTTGTTGTCTGATTGCTGATGCTAGGACTTCCAGCACTATGTTAAGCAACAGTGGTGAGAGTGGACATCCTTGTCGTGTTCCTGATTTCAGGGGGAAAGTTCTCAGTTTTTCCCCATTGAGGATGATATTAGTTGTGGGCTTTTCATAAACTGCTCTTATAATGTGTAAGTAGGTTCCTTCTATCACGACTTTCTCAAGGGTTTTTATTTAGAAAGGATGCTGTATTTTGTCAAATGCTTTTTCTGCATCTATTGACAGGATCATATGGTTTTTATCTTTTCTTTTGTTAATGTGATGGATCACATTGATGGATTTGCGAATATTGAACCAACCCTGTAACCCAGGAATGAATCCCACTTGATCACGGTGGATAATTCTTTTTATATGCTGTTGAATTCGATTTGCTAGTATCTGGTTGAGTATTTTTGCATCCGTATTCATTAAGGATATTGGCCTTCAGTTCTCTTTTTTTGCTGTGTCTCTATCTGGTTTGGGAATCAAAGTGATGCTGGCTTCCTAAAATGAGTCCAGAAGTTTTCCTTCTATTTCTATTTTTTGGAATAGCTTGAGAAGAATGGGTGTTAACTCTGCTTTAAATGTCTGGTATAATTCCCCTGGGAAGCCATCTGGCCCCGGGCTCTTATTCGTTGGGAGACTTTTGATAACTGATTTGATTTCTTCACTGCTTATGGGTCTGTTCAGACTTTCTATTTCTTCCCATTTGAGTTTGGTAGTGCATGTGTGTTTAGGAATTTGTTCATTTCTTCTAGGTTTTCTAGTTTGTTTGCATATACTTTTTCATAGTATTCCCTGATAATTGCTTATATTTCTGTGAGATTGATTGTAATAAATCCATTTTCATTTGTGATTTTGTCTATTTGAGTGCTGTCTCTCTCTCTCTCTTTTTTGAGAAGCCTGGCTAGAGGTTTGTTAATTTTTCCAAAACCAACTCTTCGTTTCATTGAACTGTTCAACTGTAATTTTTGAATCTATATTGTTTATTTCTGCCCTGATCTTTATTATTTCTTTTCTTCTGCTGGGTTTGGGGTGTTCTTGCTGTTCTCCTTCTAGTTCCTTTAGGTGTGCTATTAGATTTTCTATTTGTGCTTTTTCTAGTTTCTTGAAATAGGCCTGGATTGTAATATACTTTCCTTTAGGACTGCCTTTGCTGCATCCCAAAGAGTTTGGATTGCTGTATTTTCATTTTCGTTTGTTTCCATATATTTTTTTAATGATTTTTATTTATTTTTGAGAGACATAGAGAGACAGTGCGAGCAGGGGAGGGTCAGAGAGAGAGAAAGACACAGAATCTGAAGCAGGCTCCAAGCTCTGAGCTAGCTGTCAGCACAGAGTAGGACGCGGGGCTCGAACCCATGAACTGTGAGATCGTGACCTGAGCTGAAGTCGGACACTCAACTGACCGAGCCACCCAGGAGCCCCTGTTTCCATATATTTTTAAATTTCTTCTCTAATTGCCTGATTGGCCCAATTGTTCTTTAGTAGGGTGTTCTTTAACTCCCATGTTATTGGAGGTTTTCCAGACTTTTCCTTGTGATTATTTCAAGTTTCATAGCATTGTGATCTGAAAGTGTGCATGGTATGATCTCAATTCTTTTATATTTATTGAAGGCTGCTTTATGACCCAGTATGTGGTCTGTCTTGGAGAATGTACCATGTGTACTTGAGAAGAAAATGAATTCCATAGCCTCTGGATGTAGAGTTCTAAATATATCTATCAAATCCATCTTTTCCAATGTGTCATTCAGGTTCATTGCTTCCTTATTGACTTTCTGTCTAGTTGATCTATCCATTGCTATAAGTGGAGTATTAAAATCCCCTGCAATTAGCACATTCTTATCAATAAGACTTTTTCTGTTTGTGATTAATTGTTTTATGTATTTGGGTGCTCCCGAATTCGGTGCATATGTGTTTATAATTGCTAGCTCTTCCTGATGGATAGACCCTGTAATTATTATATAATGCCCTTCTTCATCTCTTGTTACTGCCTTTACTTTAAAGTCCAGTTTGTCCGATGTAAGTATGGCTACTCCGGCTTTCTTTTGACTTCCAGTCACATGATAGATATTTCTCCATCCCCTTACTTTCAATCTGAAGGTGTCTTCAGGATCTAATGAATCTCTTGTAGACAGCAAATAAGTGGATTTTTTTTCATCCATTCTGAAACCCTACGTCTTTTGTTTGGACCATTAAGTCCATTTACATTCAGTGTTATTATTGAAAAATATGGGTTTAGAGTCATTGTGTTTTATGTAGGGTTCATGCTTGTAGTGGTGTCTTTGGTAGATTGTGTTTCTTGCAACATAGCCCTCATAGAGTCCCTCTTAGGATTTTTTGTGGGGTTGGTTTGGTGGTGATGAATTCTCTCAACTTCTGTTTATTTGGGAAAACCTTGATCTCTCCTTCTATTCTGAATGACAGGCTTGCTGGATAAAGGGTTCTTGGCTGCATATTTTTCCTGTTCATCACATTGAAGATGTCCTGCCATTCCTTTCTGGCCTGCCAAGTTTTAGTAGATAGGTCTGTAACCACTCTGATAGGTTTCCCTTTGTATATTACGGCCCTTTTATCCCTAGCTGCTTTCAGAATTCTCTCCTTATCTTTATATTTTGTCAGTTTCACTATGCCATGTCATGCAGAAGATAGATTCAAGTTACGTCTTAGGGGAGTTCTCTGTGCCTCTTGGATTTCAATGTCTATTTCCTCCCCAGATTGGGGAAGTTCTTGGTTATAATTTGTCCAAGTACCCCTTGAGAACTTTTCTCTCTTTCTTTTTCTTCAGGAATTCCTATGATACAGATATTGTTGTATTTGATTGTATCACTCAGTTCTCGAATTCTCCTTTTGTGCTCCTAGATCAATTTCTGTCTCTTTTTCTCGCCTTCCTCTTTTGCTACAATTGTGTCTTCTAATTCACCTATTCACCTCTCTGCCTCTTCAATCTGTGCAGTGGTTGCCTCCATTTTATTATGTCCATCCCTCATAGCATTTTTTATTTCATCACAACTATTTTTAAGGTCCATAGTCTTTGTATCAATAGCTTCTCTGATGTCTTCCCAGCCTTTTTCAAGCCCAGCGATTAATTTTTATGACAATTGTTCTAAATTCTTGCTCAGTTATGTTGCTTATATCTGTTTTGAGGAATACTGTAGCTGTGACTTCTTCCTTTTAGAGGAGAGTTCTTCCGTTTTGTCATTTTGGCTAGTTTTCTGACTCTTGTCAGTTTTAAAGGCTTGTTATGCACTCTGCACCTGTGAGTATTTCTATATTGAAGGAGGTTCATTGACGGTTCAGCACCTGTCCGTTCAGGCGGTATTTTTTTTTTTAACTGTGTCCCTTGGCCTCTCTTGTTGTGCCTTTGGTTATTTTATTTCCCTATTCATATTGAAATCTGGGGCTCTCCACCATGTATACTTTGGCTTGTTTCTTGAGGTAGCCTGGAAAAGGAAAACAGACAAACACACAGGGAACAAAAGCACGCAAACACACAGAAAAATCAAACAAATAAGCAAACCAGAAGAAGGGAAAAAGAGGAGGAACAAAAACAACAAAAGACAAAGGACAGTCTAAAAGCATAAAACCAGAAATTTCAGCTACAAATAAAGAGCAGGGTGGAGGCAGTGCTAATGGAAGAGCATATACAAAGAGAGCAGTGGCAGGGGTGGGGAGGAAGCAAAATTGAACATTGACCAGGCAGAGATACACAAAAAGCTTAATTCAGAGAGAGAAAGAGGAGAATATGGTAGGAGGTGAAGAGAAAAAAAAGGAAGATAGTGTTACCCAAAGAAACTATATAGTCTGATTATGAGAGAGAGAGAGAGAGAGACAGACAGACAACGGAAGATAGTGACCAAGGTGTGGAATATGCATCAAGAGAGTGGATTAAATGTGACTGTTTAAGCAATCCAATGACCAGAGTGCCCAGTCCAGGGGAGGGGAGAGTTAAGAATGAGATAAGGGAAAGTATACCTGAATAGCAAGAGTTGGTCTAGAGTTGGTCTAATCATGGCAATGCATCAATGTTGTTCTTGTCTGGGCTCCAGGAAAAAAAAAACAAACAAGAAAAACAAAACAGGCAGCTTTCCAGTGCAGATGGGCACGGTTTGGTGTAGGCAGGTCTTGGCTCCACTTCAGGTCACCCAGGCTGCTCTCTGAGGCCCCGCTTTGGTGGTTGTGGGGAGAAAAATGATGGCGCCCCAGGCCCTTCTCGAACCAAGTATTGCAACTCACTTTTTTGGGTCTGATCTCCCGGTGCCTCAGACTTAGCCAAAGTGGGCTGAATTGTATTTCCCAAACTCCGCCTCATTTCCAGTTCTTAGTCCCCAAACTTTAATGATACCGCCCGAAATGTACTCCTGCAGGCTTTCTGCAGGCTTCTTAACGAGGAATTGAGTAGGGGGGGTAGGGGAGCAGTTTCTCCTGGTGCTGCTTGCGATCGGGCACCTAGCCCAAGGAAAGCGCCACAGCTAGAGAAAAATCTCAGTCCGAACGCCCTGCGGTTCTAGGTGGGATGATAGGATCCCTCTCCGTCCCAGGCTGAGGTTTTTCTCTTCTCCAGAGACAGTTTATAGTGGTTTCAGCTGTTCTTTCTCTTCCCCTCATCTCTCTGCGGCTGTCTTCGGAGGGGGCTCCCTCCCCTCTGCGCCTCCAGGTCCTGGCCGGTTTTTATCTTCCCCAGTTCACAATTACGCACCTATGAGGCTGTCTTCTTGGTGGGCTCTGTCTCTTTTCCTCCCAGACTGTTGCGGTTCAGTGTCTTGTGGCTTCAGTCCTTCCTGGTGTTAGAGATGCGGGCTGGCGAAAAAGTACGGAGCTCCCTTCTTCTCCACCATCTTGGCCAAAAGGTAAATTTATTTCTGAGAGAAAGAGAGAGCATGAGTGGGGAGGGAAAGAGAGAGGGAGACAAAAGATCCTACGTGGGCTCTGCCCTGACAGCAGAGAGCCTGATGTGGGGCTGGAACTCATGAACTGTGAGATTATGACCTGAGTGGAAATCAGGAGTCAGATGCTTAACTGACTGAGCCACCCAGCTGCCCCTAATTTATTTATTTTTTAAATGTTTACTTATTTATTTTGAGAGAGAGAGAGAGAGAGAGCGAGTGCAGAGGAGAGGTAGAGAGAGAAGGAGAGAGAGAGAATCCTAAGCAGGCTCTGTGGTATCAGCATGGAGCCCCATGCAAGGTTTGATCTCATAAACCTTGAGATCATGAATGGAGCCAACATCAAGAGTCCTGTGCTCAACTGACTGAGCCACCCAGGTGCCCTTATATCTTTGAAGAATTTTTTAAAACTTTCAACCTTCATGAGTCACTTTGAAGTCTTCTTTTTGAGATTATAATTTTTTTTATTATTTAAAATAATACTTTTAGTATAGCTGACATACAATGTTACATTAGTTTCAGGGTACAGCATAGTGATTCTACAAGTTTATCCATTATAGTCTTTATTTTGAATATGGCATATGCCTTTTATAACCCAATCTTAATTTATTTAAAAAGTTATTTTAATGTTTTAATTTATTTTTGAGAGAGAGAGAGAGAGAAACAGCGTGACCAGGGAAGGGTCAGAGAGAGAGGGAGACACAGAATCTGAAGACAGGGTCCAGGCTCTGAGCTCTGAGTTAGCAGAGTTAGCCCAGTGCAGGGCTCGAACCTACGAACTGTGAGATCATGACCTGAACCGATGTTGGTCACTTAAGTGACTGAGCCACTCGGGCGCCCCTTATAACCCAATCTTAAAGTCTTTTCCTTTTAAGTGATGAGTTTATATTTCTATTATTGAAGTTTTCTGCAATGTTGTTGAAAAAAGTTTTTTTCTTACTTTTTTTCTCTTTCTTAGTGCTATTTTGTTTTCTACCTATTGTTTGTACAAGACTGTTATGCTGGTCTTACAATTCTGAAGAACATTAGATACCAGATGATAGTGTATAATATGTAGAGAGGAAAAAAGAGAGGACCCCAAATTCTGCAGCAAGGTAAGTTCTCTTTCATATGTAGAGTAAAAATAAAGAGACTCTCAGATATGCAAGGTCTTGGGATATTTCACAATACCCACTTCTTAAAAAAACTCTAGAGTACATATGACAACAAAGTAAAAGCAGAATGAAATAAGGAACTCATGAATAATGATTGGTGATACCCAAATGGTAGCTATTAGTGTTCTTGTGCTCTATGTACCATTTCCTTTAATCCTCAAAGTGACTATATGATGTAGATACTATTATTATCCCAATTTTATATTTAGGAAACTGAGACACAGAGTAGGTTTTGCAATAGTCTGCGACTTGTCAGGCTCCCAAAGCACCTAACCATTATGCTCTGATGTGCCAAAGGAGAAGGACAATGCGGGAATGTGACATGAAAGGGATGCCAGTGAATATTAAATAAGTTTAAACATAGAATGAAGCCTAGATATAAATTATGATTAAAATACAGAATTTAGTTGATTCAAGAGCACCTAACGTAAAGGTAATAACTTGTTGATAATACCCAGACATGGAAAATCCCAAAGTGTGAAAAACAAAAACCAAAACCGGGTAAGGGTATTGAAGTGGCAGAGAGAGGAGGAGGATTGTTAAAGTAAAATAAATTTATAATCTTCCATGGGAGGTGTCGACATATTTTTTAAAGTTGAACTTCATAAACACAGATTTAAGATGAGCTTGAAATTATAAAGGAGAAGTAAAGATTGTCTAAATATTACAGAGGGCAATAAAATGGATAAATCTTTAACAAAGTAGATCAGTAGGACTAAAAAATAAGAAGGGTAATGGGATAAAGTACATTACTGATTAATTTAGGAGACCCAATATTGAATCGTGAGCTCAATGCAGGAAGTGGTGCTATGATGTGAAGGAGCAGAAGAAAAAATAAACGTTTATAAGGCACAGAGATAAACTAGATATCATTTTATATATTTTACTTTTTGTTATTGGGAGAGCCAGGGAGAGGATGGTACAGGGCTCCCTTCAAGTTAGTGGTCAAGAATTCTTCTTTAAAAATTTTTTTTAAAAATGTTTATTTATTTTTGAGAGAAACAGAATGTAAGTTGGGGAGGGGCAGAGAGAGATGAGGAACACAGAATCTGTGCTGTGAGCCCAGAGCCTGATGGGGGCTGAACTCATGAACCGTGAGATCAAGACCTGAATTGAAGTTGGAGGTTTCACCAACTAGGCCACCAGGTGCTGCAGAATTCTTCTGAAGTTCAAGCAGGTGGCAAAACAAATTCTCTCCTACACTGTGTCTTAGTTCATTACCTAAAATAGTGTAGATATTTCCCTACTGTTCGTCTCACAGCTGCCTTCACCTCTTTGTTCTTTAGACTGTAGATGAGGGGATTCACCAAGGGTGTGACTGCACTGTACTGCAAAGAGGAGAGCAAATCCAGGGAGGAACCCGAGGTGGGCATAAGATAGGTAATCAAACCTGAGCCAAAGAACAGGATCACTGCAATGAGGTGGGAGGAGCAGGTGGAGAAGGCCTTGCTTCTGCCTGAGGTGGAGCTGATGCTCAGGATGGTGGAGACAATTTGGGTGTAGGAGAAGAAGATTGGGAGGAAGGTTCCCAGCCCATGCAGTAAGGTGGAGCAGATCAAAATGTCAATATTGATGGAAATATCAGAGCAAGACAGAGGGAAGAGGGAGGGCAGCTCACAGGTGTAGTGGTGTATGGTTTGGACCTCACAGAAGTCCAAGTTAATAGCCAAGAGCACAATGACAAATGCATTGAGAGAGGACAGGCCCCATGAGGCCAGCACCAGCCTCACACAGAGCTGGCTGCTCATCACCTGGCCATAGAGCAGAGGGTGGCAGATGGCGGCATAGCGGTCATAGGCCATCACTGAGAGCAGAAAGGCTTCAGTCCCTGCAGTCACAAACACAAAGAACACCTGAGCCAGGCAGCCCTCTAATGAGATGGTTTTCTTCTCAGACAGAAGGTCCTTCAGTAGCTTGGGCAGTGTGACAGAAGAGAAGCAGAGGTCTAGGAAGGACAGGTTACTCAGGAAGAAGTACATGGGTGTGTGGAGGCAGGAATCAGCTCTGATCACCAGCAGCATCATCAGGTTCCCCATCACGGTCAGGAGGTAAATCCCCAGGAAAAGCACAAAGAGCAGAGCCTGGACGTGGGGGTCGTCGGACAGCCCAGTGAGAATAAACTCGGTGATGGCACTGTGGTTCCTCCAGGCCATCTGTGCAGGGGGTTTCCCTGGAATAAAATAGGAATAGGGATGCGATCTGTCTCCTTCAGGTCATCACCCTCTTACCATACATGCCTCAAAGCTGCCCTCACTGCATCTAAGGAAAATTTTTATCCTGTTTTGTTATCACTGATCCTCAGTCACAGTCTTTGCGTACTTCGGAGAATCTTCTGCCTCTTCCATAGGGATTTCACTGGAAAAAGGGTACCTTTGGTTCACCTGCACATTCATAGTATTTAGATTCTACTAATTCTTCCTAGACTTTAGAAATCTTAAAAACTCTAGCAAATATCTGCAGTGGATTTCTAAACCTGCTTTCTTCAATTTCTCAATCACAATGTTTTAGTTCAAGATCATGCAATGGCTCCCTACCAGAGTTGATATCCATTAGGCACAGTAGGTCCAGTGGTTCAGGCCATAGTTCTTACAGGACTGATGAAAAAAGCTTTAGTTTGTTTTAAGAGCAGAAGAATCTGCTTTATACTGATCTTTATAACTGCAACATTTTAATGTCTTATTTTATGGAAAAGGGGCCTAGGGAGGCAGAGGTGTCTGGAACCCATGAAAGTCATAATGTGCCCCTGCTCTTTACTTTATAAACAGAGCATTTAACTTTAGTAAGACTTTATTAAATACAGAGCATTTTCTTTATCACTATCTCAATTGTTTCAAGGCAGTTCTGTAAGACTTGCTCCTAGGTGCCTTATTAGTCTGAATTGTGTGTCTTGTCTTAGGTTAGATGTTGATCTCAGTTTTCCCCTCCCGATTGTGAGCTCCTTGAGAACATAGATCACAACTTGACAAGAACAATCACAAATCAGCATTTCTCTGGCTCTTGCCCGCCCATTCGCTTCTGATTACCTCTCAGATTTCCGTCCATATTTTGGAAGCCTCCCCATGGCGTCTCCTGTGTGCCTCAGACATGACCTCTGGACTACCCTCAGCATAGTCTCCTCCCTGACTCCAGCGGCCCCCTCAGCACCAGCACCCTCCAGAAGTCCTGCTGACATTGTTTTCCATCAGAGTCCCAGGCTTCCCACCCAGGCTGCACAGAGGCTGTTGGGGCTGAATTTCCAGGATGCTGTTATCTACACAGAGCACACCGCCTCACGCCACAGACTCTCCTGTGGTGTCATTTTTGGAGAATCCACAGCATTGTTGCCTCTGTTGCAAGAAGCTGTTTGTGTTTTATTGTGGATGAATTATTCTTTTATTGCCCCCTGCGGGTCAGAGTGAAGGGTCTTACAATTTTCCTTTAAGTGTTTTTTGCATCCGCTTGCTCTAGGTATCAGCTATGTGTAACCAAGAGGACCAGATGGTGAGAAATTTATGTTAATCGTGATACTAAGAATCATTTTGAACCCTGGCTTCTCAGACTATGTCTTATGTGAAGATTCCTACCTCAGTGGGACTTCTGAGTCTAATTAAGCAGCATTCTGTTTTTGTCTGTCAATCCACAGTCTGATCCCATAGTATGCTTCTGTCTTCACAGAAATATTTAATCTCACTGATTCAGAGAGCCCTGCTTCTGACCCTTTCAGCTTTGCCAACAATTTTGTCACCAGGTACTAACTTACATCATGAAGAGCTTAAATTCTGATCCCATTAACAAATCCATCAGCCCCACTCCTTAAGTCCATCTTAGATCCAATTCTATGATACCTGTGTGCCAGGACACATAGAGCAATGTTCGTCCTTGTGTGCCTGCAGGGCACTAGCTCCCATGCAGTGGTGGTGAAGCATAACTGGAGAAGTTACTTCTGAGGGTCCTGCATGGATAAAATTGTAGATACGATAGAAAGCGAACACTGTATCTTGAGTCTACAAATGAAAGTATAATAATACACGGAAGCCATTCTTCCCAAAGATTTCTGTATTTCTAAATTTTTATGGATATGATTAGCTTGGAAATCGTTTCCCTTCTTCCACTTTCACTCATAAGGGGGGCCTGGCTACAATGTCTGCTGGGACTTCCAGCTCTCTCATCTGAAGAACTCTGTAGCATTTATGGAGAATCCTTTTCTGTCCAGCCCTACATCCACATTTTGTATGAAAGAAGGCAATGGCGACTTCTCTCGTGTGATTTTCAAGTTGTCACAAAGGCATCTCCCTCCCCATCACCATCCCTAAACTACACCTCAAATTGATGCCTGAGACTTCTTTAATGTCCAGGGACAATTAATCCTAGATCAATTAAGCATAAAAATAAAGCTAACTGGTGGTTACTTTGCGGAAGGGAAGCTATTGGCTTCAATTTATCCCGAGGTATAGAAGACAGACGCCAGGTTTAGAACATGGATTGTGAGCAGGAGAAGACTAAATGGAAAGATGAGGAAGCTGGTCATGGAGGGGTAGGAGATGTAAAAGGAGGATTTCAGCAGTGTCTAAGATAAACGTCTGGGTGGCCATTTTGCCAACACAGATATCTCATATCCATCAGATACCTGGTCATTTGATCTATTTCTTACAAAGAGATGAAAGAGGATATTGGGTATGTTTAAAATTTTATGGCTCTCAGGAGGTTAACTAAAATCAGCACCTTCTCCAATTCAGCTGTTCAAACAGCAAATCACAGACTTATTTCACCGAAGGAAGGATCAAGCCCAAAGTTAAGAACAACTCTGCTAGAGCTAGTATCTAAATTACCCAATCATGCCCGAAGGGTAAGCGATTTGACAGCAGATTTCCATTAAATGAGAGATTCTTTAGGTGTCTGGAAAAGTGCCTTGCATAAAGGAAACAATCAAAAAAACTAATAGGCAACCAACAGAATGGGAAAAGATAGTGGCAAATGGGATATCAGATAAAGGGCTAGCATCCAAAATATACAATGAGCTCACTAAACTACATACACAAAAAATGAATGATCCAGTGAAGAAATGGGCAGAACACCTAAATAGACACTTCTCCAAAGAGGACATCCAGATGGCCAACAGGCACATGAAACGATGCTCAGTGTCACTCATCATCAGGAAAATTCAAATCAAAACCACACTGAGATACCACCTCATACCGGTCAGAGTTGCTAAAATGAACAAATCAAAAGACCATAGATGCTGGCGAGGGTGTGGAGAGACGGGCACCCTCCTACACAGTTGGTGGCAATGTAAACTGGTGCAGCTGCTCTGGAAAACAGTGTGGAGACTCCTCAAAAAAACTATCCATAGAACTCCCCTATGACCCAGCAATAGCACTCCTGGGGATTTACCCAGAGGATACAGAAGTGCTGATGCATAGGAGCACATGTACCTCAATGTTCATAGCAGCACTTTCTACAATAGCCAAATCATGGAAAGAGCTTAAATGTCCATCAACTGATGAATGGATCAAAAAGATGTGGTATATATATACAATGGAGTACTACATGGCAATGAGGAAGAATGAAATATGGCCATTTGTAGGAAAGTGGATGGACCCTGACAGTGTCATGCTAAGCGAAATAAGTCAGGCAGAGAAGGATGGATACCATATGTTTGCATTCATAGGTCTAACAGGAGAGACCTGGCAGGGGACCATGGGGAGAAGAAGCGGGAAAGAGAGCGGGGAAGAGTGAGGGACACAGATCAAGGGAGACTACTGAATACTGAAGACGAACCATGGACTGAAAGGGGAGGGGGAGGGAGGGAGGGGGTAATGGTCATGGTGGGGGGCACTTGTGGGGAGAAGCACTAGGTGTTATATGGAAACCAATTTGACAATAAACTATTATAAAAAAAAAAGAAAAGAAAAGTGCCTTGCACACCCTGGCTGCTTAGGCGTGTCTTTGAAATGAGGAAATGAGTGAAGGGCGTGTGCATGAGATCAGACTAGACAAGGTGGCTGGAGGGATCCTGTGAGCTGGGGTGAGGCATTCAGACCCTACGTGGACAGGGGAGGGATCTGAATGGGGGAGCAGGATATTAGCACTGGGAGCAGGAGGGACCAAAGACAAACTTCCTCTACTTGAAGTGATTC
>PJEM01020399.1:0-13620 GCA_004023845.1 Helogale parvula
TAATTTTGATTGGGATTGCATTGAGTGTGTAGATTGCTTTGGGTAATAATGACATTTTAACACTGTTTATTCTTCCAATCCATGAGCATGGAATGTTTTTCCATTTCTTTGTGTCTTCAATTTCCTTCATCAGTTTTCTATAGTTTTCATTACACACATCTTTCCCATCTTTGGTTAGGTTTATTCCTAGGTATTTTATGTTTTTTTTTGTGCAATCATGAATGGGATCAGTTTCTTGATTTCTCTTTCTCTTGCTTCATTATTGGTGCATAAAAATGCAACCGATTTCTGTATGTTGATTTTGTACCCTGCGACTTTGCTGAATTCATTTATCAATTCTAGTAGGCCTCTGGTGGAGATGGTCAGGTTTTCCATGTAGAGTATCGTGTCATCTGTGAAAAGTGAAAATTTGACTTCATCTTTGCCAATTCTGATGCCTTTTATTTCATTTTGTTGTCTGATTGCTGGCGTTAGGACTTCCAGCACTATGTTAAACAACAGTGGTGAGAGTGAACACCCTTGTCATGTTCCTGATCTTAGGGGGAAAGCTCTCAGTTTTTCCCCATTGAGGATATTAGCTGTGGGCTTTTCATAAATGGCTTTTATAAGCATTTGACAAAATACAATATCCTCTATTAATAAAAACCCTTGAGAAAGTCGGAATAGAAGGAACATACCTAAACATTATAAAAGCAGTTTATGTATCCTTTGGGTAAATTCCTAGTGGTGCTATTGCTGGGTCATAGGGGAGTTCTATTAAGAGTTTTTTGTTGTTGTTTTTTGGTTTTTGGTTTTTTTTTTGAGGAACCTCCATACTGTTTTCCAGAGCGGGCTCCAGCCCTTTTATGTTTGAGAGATGCAGTTGGGCGAAGAGTATGGAGCTCCCTACTTCTCCACCATCTTGCCCAAGTCCATACTCAGGATATTTTAAAAAATGAATCTTGGAAAACACTTTGATCTTTTGGTTAAAATGTTCAGTTTGATACAGCTTTAAAACCAAGACTTGGTGAATTATCCAAAGGTGTTTGATGGCACAGCACATTTTTTTTTTATCAGTGTGACCTTTGTGATACTTTTGTACTAAACTGTGTCCCCCCTTTATTAATTTTTTTTTCACTTTTCTGTAGGATATTTCAAATACCAGACATAATTAATTTTAATGTTATATATTTTAGCTATACTGGTAAGAAAAACCCAGTACCATCATTAGCCCTATATTTGGTAGACTTGAAAGTCAACACTGAAGAGAAAGCAGTCAGCTTACCATAATCAGGGCTTCCCAGGCTGGGGTGTGATAGTAGCCTCTTGCTGACCCATTTAGCTAATGAGAGCATCTTGGCTTGGAGCTTGCAATTTTTAGGGGGTCATTTGTTTTCGGTGGCTTGGGAAATAAGCTGATGGGAAAAGGAAAGTGACTTATGGCACAACATGTTGGTTTCATGCCTAGTGAGAAAGGGACCCTGATACCTGGAGGGCCAGGCACACACATGCATTGAGCTACAAGAGAGGCCCCAGTATGACTCTCAAGGTCTACACTCACTCAGCAAACAATTTGAAAACACCTAGACCATTTGAGAGAATCTGCCAAAAAACATTGTCTTATATTTCAGTGACTTTGGTACTTTTTCATTTTTGTCCAAGACACCCAGTATTTTCATTCTGTACTGTCATCTATAAATTATGTACCCAGCTGTGGGCATGGTTGTCAAGTTTTAAGTATGATTTTATATTGAATATATTTTATTGTGTATTAGGTAATTAAGTGTCCTGATTTACCTGAACTTTTAACCATTTCTTCCCTACTTCAGTCAATCCAGAGTCTAAACAAGAACTTTGGTACCCCAAGCAGGCAGGGTAAGAGAGTGTAACCAAAATGGAGAAAGCACTGACAAACAATGGCATGAGACAAAGTGAAGACCTACCATGGAGTTTACCTGTTTTAGGATTTAGGGACATTGGTAGGTAACGGTAGAAAGCCAATGGCTGAATCACCAAGCAGCTTCCTAATAATATGTTATGGATAGCTCTTGATTATCCTAGGGCAGTTTTCCTTGGTCTGTATGAACATTCTTTGAATAACTACTCACCATTGGAAAAAACAGTGTGAATCTTGTGAGAATGGAGGTAACTGGCATCAAAAGAGTGGTTTGCATAAATACTGGGAGTACTTAGAATACATATGTTTCTCTCTCTCTCTCTCATATATATATAATACTGTTAGTGGAAAGTCAGAGATTGGAAGGAGGAACACTTATTTCTTTTGGCTAATGATACTTTTCAGTTCTGCCAGATCATCATTTTCAATGAAACTTCACATCTAGGATGGCAAAAAAAGAATTAAATGAAATCAATCAGAGGCCCCTGGGTGTCTCAGTTGGTTAAGTATCTGGATGTTGGGTTCAGTTTTGGCTCAGGTCACAGTCTCACAACTGCATTCAAATGCTGCATAGGGCTCTGCACTGACAGCACGGAGCCTGCTTGGGATTCTCTGTCTTCCTCCCTCTCAGCCACTTCCCTACTCTCTTTTGTCTGAAGAATATCTGTCTCTCTTCCTCTGAAAAATAAAGAAACATTTTTAAATAAATAAATTAGAAATCAGTTGAGGGCTGGGTTACATTGATTAGGCTTCTAGCCTGGAGCACTATAAAAATATCTTCCCTAAAACCTTTTGTTTTTTATAATGGAGATCGGAATAGCTACCTTGAAATGAAAGGAATGAAGTTAGATTCATTACAGTGTTACCCAACACGACACTAAAGAGATTGGCTTTGAAATCTAATAAAAGCTTTATGAATTCCAGGCACTTGAGAGTCTTGTTAGCTGTAGGAAAGGGGACCCCTGAGCTTCTTGGCTTCCTCTCTGGTTGCTTAAACACTGAATGTATCTTTCTCTCTCTCTCTCTCTCTCTCTCTCTCTCTCTCTCTCTCTCTCTCTCTCTCTCATATGAGAGACTTGAGTAAGCATATTTTCATTTAACAAACATTTCAATATTTTTTGTACATTTTGTGTCAAATTATGCTTCCTTTTGGTGCTTTATGTTTGTGTTTGAATGATACATGTGTCTTTACCTAATTAGAATTTGGGAGGTTTTCAGATTTTATGAACCTACTGATAGTGAACCTTCAAAAATATTTAAGTTTAAGAAAATTCAATGCTGTTAACTCCAAATGGCACTGGAGATATTAAATTAGGTCTCAATTACTGAGCAAAGAGGATAATTTTAGAAATGTAAATTTTATACATAACTTATTTAACAGATATACATAGATAAAGGAATTGATTTGTTCAACTGACTTATTTTAGCTAAGATAAAATGTAGTCACTGTATAGATGACACTGTAAGGTTTAGCCCTCATTGAAAGCCACATAGTTTTTGTCTGTTTGTTTGCTTGTTTGTTTGAATCAAAGTATGTCTTTGCAAGGACAGGTATACATGCCATTAGATTTGGCAGTCGGTAAGTGAATTCAGTTCCTAAATATTTCTTCACCTGTTTTTAAGCTTAAAATGCCTAATGTGGGCAAATGAGAACAATTTTCATTCCATGATTTTTTTTTAAGCTTGAGCAATACATACTGGGAAAAGTACACATTGTTTGCAATCATGTGTGTTATTGACAGATTTGATAGGAGAAGGGGGAAAGAACTGGGCAGATGGAATTTTGACACAAAAAGAGAGTGGAAAAGGAGACAGAAAAGATGACTGAGGACACACTGAGGACTTCATAGTTTTCCCCTAACCTCTGAAAGTCAGCCGATAAGGCGTTCTTGAAGTGTTCATTCTTACCCTTATGAGACAAATATTATAATCCACCAGGGGCCCTTTTAATCACTGCCTGATATACTTCATGAAACAAATCCTCTAATCTCTCTCAAAACGACTAGAGGAAATGAAATAAAATAACCCACCAAGTCCACTTTGAGAGCAGAGGCCTTTTAGTTTTTAATTAAAAATATCATGTGGAGTGAGATTATATGAACCTCCTTCTCAATTAACATGTACAAGTATTAATTAGGTAATGAATGACTTTAATATTCCACAAAGCACTCACACATTCAGATCCATAGGTTACTTTTGAACCTGATTTTCTGGTTTAATAACGGGAGTCCCAGTAGGCATCTTACTCATGCCTCTGAAGAGTTGTGAAAAACAAAGTGAAGTCAGTGGAAGTTGTTGGGATCTATTTTTTGCTTATTCTATAGATAGAATATTCTCATGTGTGGCTTATGAATACACTTCAGCAAATCAGTAAACACCCTGAAAGTGTACATATTTTATGTGGTTGTATTTGTGTTTGGGGAGGTTGGATGCTTTTCATCAACCACTCACAATGATTCATACTCAAAACTTTCATAGCTACTGTATTAGGGCTTTTCAATCTTAGCACTATTGAAATTTTGGGCTAGATAATTTTTTTTTCATTATGAAGCACTCAGTTTTCAGAAAAAAATATGGACTTTAGCTTCAGTTCCACTATTTTAAATTATGTGACCTTGAAAATGTCCTGGCTGGGCTTTAATATCTTCATCTATAAGAGAAGATTAATCTTAATTAGGCTATTCTCATAGAGTAAGAGCATCAAGCATAATATGATCACGGACATTAAAATACTCTGTAGAGTGGTCTTGAAATATATGGTGGCACCATGAGCACACTGTAGAGAATAGCAGAAAAAGAGAATTGTGTTCTGCAAAAATATTAGTGGAAGGAACCCCAAAGTAGAGTGTACTCCCCTCTCGATGTGCTTGAAATGATCCATGTGCTCCTAGGTAGCTCCATGTTATTTCATCCCTTCTGTGTATGTTTTGTAAAACGGAAATATATTAATACAGTATTCCAAAAATGTAATCTATAAATAAGACAAATCACATATTGCCAGTGTATGCTCAAAAGTATTTTAACAACACTTCTGTGAGCAAAGAAAAAGTGGAGACCTCTCTTCTAGAAAACTGTACTCTGGGGAAAAGTGAAGGCCTGTGGCTTGGGGAGCACTTTTTTCTTTATGTGACTACAAATTATTGTGTTAGCTGCCAAGAGCTTCAACTAGAGGTTGTCAGGCTGCCTGATCATCTCGATTACCTGCCAGAAGGCTTTTAAAATTTGGCTGTCAGAGCACAGCCCTAGAATTGCTGAAGCAGAATCTCCAGGGTGGAACACAGCATCCATGGGTGATTGTGACATACAAATGTGCAGGGAATTAACTTAAACCCTTAGCAGTTAATAATCTAGCTATTAATTAATATCTTCACAGGTTTAGCAAATATAGGCCAGAGTATATGAGAAGATGTCTAAGGCAGAGGAAAGAGATGAAGATAGGAAAGTGGGAAGGAAATCTTACATTTGTTAGTTTTTCTAGGACAAACACTGATCGAGGCATTTCTCTTTATCACTTGAACCTCTGTTCTCTTTAAAAATATCAGTGTGTCAGCTCTGTACCTATGCTACAAATTTCCAATATTAGAGAATTAGAAAATACGAGGAGTTATAGCTTCAATTTCATTATTCTTTGTGGTATTTTATTTCTACTGAAGAACTATTTTCCAGATATCACACAGATTTTACAGCCCGTCAGTTCTTGCAGTTGTAAGAATCAGTGTTTAACAAAAGGAAAATAGCCTGCTAAGCCTAGAAACCCACAGGAAACATGTTGTTCTCCAGGATTTGCAAGGAACTAATCAAAAACTCCTCTTGAAAAGCTGTCTCTCCTCTCTCAATCTCTCTTCATTCTCCTCATCTATAAAATAGAAACCGAATCTTCTTTTGAGCCTCATAAGATTTGTGATTTTTTGGATACGAAGCCTCCTGCCATTTAGCCTCCTAACTCTGGGGATAGGTGAGCAGTGTCACTTTCGACACAAGAGCCAGGCCCTTTGAAAATGATGGATAAAAAGACTTTCTGGGTAATTGGAATTCAAGGCCAGGATTTTCATGCATTTAACCAAATGGGTAAAACTGTGTTGGCAAGTGGGTTCCTATAGGTTTGTATTATTTTACACATGAAACACTTGGCTTAGGATCTGCATTTGCTGTGCTGTTTAAGGATATTCTATTTTATCTATTGAAATAAGAGATATAACAAAGATAGGTGAAACAGATTACAAAACCAAGTGGCTTGTGAGATGTGTCGACATTAAACATCACACGCACGGAATATGAAGGAAAAGACTACGTTATGGGTTGAATTGTGCCATTGTCCTCTGTATTTGACAAAGTCCTGCAGAGAAGCAGTATCATGAGAATACTTTTTTTTAAGGTGGCTCAGTCAGTTTAGGCAGTCAACTTCGGCTCAAGTCGTGATCTCGTGGTTCGTGAGTTCGAGCCCTGTGTCGGGCTCTGTGCTGGCAGCTCGGAGTCTGGAGCCTGCTTTGGATTCTGTTACTCCTTCTTTCTGCCTTTCTCCTGCTCATGCTCTGTGGCTCTGTCTCTCAAAAATAAATAAACATTAAAAACTTTTAAAAAAAGAATACTTTTTTTAATCTTAATTTTAATTGAGATGTAATTGGCATACAATATTATATTAGTTTCAGGTATATAACAGTGATATGCCAATAATATACATTATCAGTAGATTATATTTATTATATCTATTTATCCTACATATCTATGTTTAATATATCTGTATATACTATATACCTATATTTACTATATACCTGTATATCTATTGACTATAAATATATATAAATATATATGTACATATATGTATAGGAGAGATAAAGAGATTATAAGGAATTGACTCATGTGATTATGAAGGCTGAGAAGTCCCACAGTCTTCTGTCTACCAACAGGGGACCCAAGAAACTCTAAGCTCCAGCTTGAGTCTGGAGGTGTGAGAAATAGGAGTGCTAATAGTGTAGTCCAAGTCCAAGGGTAGGAAGACCTATGCCCACCCCAAGCAGCCCAGCAGAGAGAGAATTCAAGCCTCTTCCACCTTTCATTCTACTGGGATCCTCAGTACATTGGATGATGGCAGCTCACATTCAGGAGGGATATCTGTTGAACTTAGTCTCCTCATTCAAATGTTTATCTATTCTGGAAACAACCTTACAGACATACTCAGAAAGAATGTTCCATGAAATATCTGGGTATCCTGTGGCCTAGTCAAGTTGACATATAACATTAACAATCACATGCTGAAATTCCTGTGTTGGAGTCCTAAACCCTAGAACTTCAGAATGTGGCCTTATTTGGAAATAGGATCTATGCAGTTGTAATGAGTTAAGATGAAGTTATACTGGAATGGGGTGGGCCCCTAATCTCCTATGATTGGCATCCTTATAAAAAGGGGAAAATTTGGACACAGACACACAGAGTAAAAGATGAAGGCAGAGAACAGGGTGATGCAAAAGGCAAGGAATGCCACAGATAACCAGCAGACCACACAAATTTGAGGCACATTCATGGAGCAGATTGCCCCTAACAGTACTCAGAAGGAACCAACTCTACTGCCTTGATACTCCAGCCTCCAGAAAGGAGACAATTTCCTGGGTTTTATTGTTTTGTCTCTTTTTTAATGTCTATTTATTTCTGAGAGAGAGATAGAGTGCGAGTAGGGCAGGGGCAGAGAGAGAGATGGAAACACAGAATCCGAAGCAGGTTTCAGGCTCTGAGCTGTCAGCACAGAGTCTGACGCGGAACTCAAACTCACAAACTGTGAGATCATGAGCTGGGCTGAGGTTGGATGCTTACTGGACTGAGCCACCCAGGCACCCCATTAATTTCCTGGTTTTTAAGCCACATGGTTTGTGATACCTTGTGATTACATCCTAAGCAAAGAATACAGAAGGGCTTAGACACCAAGGATTCATGAAACCTCCAGGAGAAATGGGGAATGGTTCAGGAAGCACCTGCGCCTTGCCCTCAGTGTGTTGACTATCCCATCTCTTTCCACTAACTTCCTGCTATATTTTTAAAAGTGAGTCAACAAGCTGTGTGATTCAAGTATTCTAATTTGGTCTTTAAGTCTTTCTGTTCTGTGATACCTGGATTAGCTTGCCTGGCAGTGTGTCCAACAGCCTACCACCCTATCAACACAGTTTCCCAGACTGACCAGCCCTCTATGAGCCCACACCCAATTTTCAGGCACTTTTCAGAGTGATTAGAGGATCATTAAGAGAGATGGAGATTCTTTCTACTATTCTTTATTTTACCAGTTGCATAATCAGTATTTCCCATAGTCCTTACTCTGCTTTTCCCCATTTATTTCTGGGCTGTGAATTTATTTTAAGAAATATTACAAGTGTTTCTGAAAGCATTGATTCACTACCCTGAAGTCTATGTTTTTCCAAAAGAAATCGTCTTACACGATGATGATAAAAATCTGTGTTAGTCTTAGCTCCACTTCAGATTTTTACGCTTACTAAACAGTTTTAAATCTTAAAATATAGCCACAGAGAAACCCAGAAGGCCTTAGAAATAAGTTTTGACAGGAATATTCTATATTTGTTTACATTAAGAAATGTTTTCAGAGGAGTGCCTGATTGAACTGATCTTCAAGATTTGCCTGACTTTGTGCGACTTCTGCACTTGTGCACTAGTTGTTTATTATACCTGCAAATTTACTTTAAGGAATTTTCGGTTTGTGTTTGCCTCTCCTCTTTTGTTTTTAACTCTTCACAAAGCTAAGAAGGTATTATTTGTTGGTTTGCTTACTATTTATAATTGGAATTCTCTGGAAGCAGAGTCAAATTAACTCAAGGATCTGATCTTAGCAATTTACCTTTCTACTGTTTACTTCTTCCTGTAAGTAGGAATTTACCATGCAAGTATTCTATTTCAGAAGGGGTAATAGAAGTTAACATCCTGATTCTTGATGAAACTGAGCATGATTAAATAAATAGCATAGGATGAAATACACCCTTCTCTAGTGGTAAAAGGCCTTGCATTACAGAAGTAAGTGCTGATTAATCCATTTATTTCTTTTTTTAAATAATCTTTAAAAGACTTTTAAAGTTTATTCATTTTGACCTAGAGAGCAAGAGCATGAATGAGGGGCAGAAAAATAGGGAGAGAGAATCCCAAGCAGGCTCTGTGCTGACACAAACTCAGGAACCGTAAAATCATGACCTGAGCCAAAATCAAGAGTTGGAAGCTTAACTGACTGAGTCACCCAGGTGCCCCTAATTCATGTATTTCTTAAAACAGTCTTTGCTCTGGCTACAGGGTATATTGACTCCTGAATTTTTAGGAGTCATTTAGAATTTGTCATTTATAAAAGGAAATTTTGCAGATCAGTCGGTAGCCTGTTGGTTGAGCACTTGAAGCCAAGAGTTAGACTATCTGAAATCTTGGCTTCAGCTACTGCACCTCAGTGACCTTAGGCCAGTGACTTAAGGGCTTACGTGGGCCCCATGCCCCATATTTGTGAAATGAGAATCACAAGAGGATCACAAGCCTTATAGAACTTTTATAAAGAACAAATGGGATGACACAGAGAAAATTGTTAGCATACTGTCTTGCCTGTTGAAAGGGCTTCATACCAGGTACCTTTTGTTAATTTTTACTTTCTAATATTTGGTTTGGCCTTTCATTTTATTTCTCTTTTTAAGTGAGTCATGTGGCTCAAAAATATGTCATATATTGGCCTTTCAATAGAAGCTTTCACAATGTAGTTAGGAAGAAAATACCTAAGAAATTATTTCACTCCACTAGGGCATGCAATGGGTATACTCTTAGTACACAAGCGAGGTGCTCACTCCAACGTGGAGAGTTAGGGAAGCCTCCCTGGGTAAAAAGAAAAGGTCAAATTGAAGTCAGGCATTAGAAGGAAACAGCTTGAGCAAAGAGAAAGTGCTACCTCACACCACATAAGGAAACAAAAATTGCTGCATTCCAGACAGTAAGATACAAAATGGAGAAAACAGGAAATGGATTGAGAGAGGTCACTCCTGGGGACACCGTTCTCACAAGCGTGGGCTTAGGCTTTGAGTGATAGAAACCACATGAAGTCCTTAAGCTGTGCTGTGCGGTGGAGCTCCCGGAGTAGTGTGTGGAGAGCAACCTTCAGGAGCCATAGTTGAGACAAAGATACACTCACTAGCAGGGATGGTAGCCTTTTGTATTGAGGTGGCCACCACAGAGGTGAAGATGAGGCGGTGTGAAGAGTGCTGACGAAGTGAAGCAGACAGGACTGGGTGATTGGCACACGGGTGGGGAGTGAGGGACAGAAACATTGAGGATAAATTCAGGTTTCTGGGTTGAGTAACAGGGTGGATGGTGCTGCTCTTGACTGAGGTTGGGAACTGCAGGAGCAGGACGTAGAGTGGGTGGGGAGGGGTTGGGAAGCAGAGATGATGGGCTGACTCTGCACCTTTCTTTATGAGATGTGCAGGTGTATGTAAGGATCTGAGGATGGGGGTAGTAGACTTAAAACCAAAGAAATGGAAGAGCTTGTTATGATATGTTAATTCACCAGTCTCTAAGAAGAAATAACACTGGAGATGATATGCAGTATTTAAAACTCAAAGCAGATAACAATTTTGAACTTTATAGTGGAGATAACTATCATTTACTGATCATTGTGTTTACACTAGACCCCTCTGCTAATCTTGTTTATTTGCTATTTTATCTACTAGACATATCTGTTATTTCTACTCATTTTAGCTAAAGATTTTCTTAGCTACTCTTAGGTTTGATTACACATTTTTTGGTGTTATCTTGTTAGGTGGAGAGCCTGAAAAATTTTATCTAAATCTCCTTTTTTAAACAGAAAGACATTCTGCTAAAACCAACCTATTTTTATGATGTACCTAAGCTCTATCAGATATAGAAAGGATGGTTTAAGAACAAAATATAAAATTTTGCATCCTTACAAGAAACTTAAATATGTTCAATTGTTGCCTTCAATTATTTTACATCTTTCCCTTCCAACTTTCCAGTTAGGTATATAAAAAATTCAATACAGTTAATCTTAGATATAATAGTAGCCCCATGACTGGTTGGACTTGTGTTTATAGAAATTTGGAAAGCAAGGGCGCCTGGGTGGCTCAGTCGGTTAAGCCTCTGACTTCGGCTCAGGTCAGATCTCACGTTCGTGGGTTCGAGCCCTGTGTCAGGCCCTGTGCTGACAGTTTAGAGCCTGGAGCTTGCTTTCGGTTCTGTGTCTCCTTCTCTCTCTGCCTCTCCCCCTCTCATGCTCTGTCTTTCTCTGTTTCAAAAATAAATAAAACATTAAAAAAAAAGAAATTTGAAAAGCAGAGGAGCAGAATCTGTCATTTCTCTTCTCTGTTCTCCTTTTTCTGGATCTAACTTCTTAGAGTTGGGATAAGAAGGAAGGGTTGGGGTTATCCTACAGAACTGGTTTTCCATTCTGTTCTTGGTTTCAGTCTACTCTGGTCTTGGTCTGCTTTGCTCTGTCTCCATCTCCTTCTGATGAATTGTGTTAAAATGACCTTAACATGGTATAGATGGTTCTCTTGAAGTAAGGCTTAGCTTTCCTTGTTTCCTCTTCAGAGCAGGCATGTCTTCTTTCAGTCTCCAATCTTTCTGTATCATCCATGCAGATCCTGGGTGGGATTATCTCACTTGACCTTTTATTTCTTAAGAAGAATGCAACTTTCTCCCCCTCTCTAATGTCCATGATCATTCACACAGAGCCATATCAGCACTGAGTTCCCCTTCTGTGTCCTCAGAAACACAGGTTGTGGTTGCCACTATTTTAATCCCTGGTTAGTTCACTGTGATTTCTTCTTAGCCCACTGGCATTGGCTGTTAAGTGGGCTTTTGTCTTCTGGAAGAAGGTGTCAGGCTCCAGTCTGTGTTCATCTATAGCCCCAAACCACTCTCCCGTGAGAGGGCTCACAACCACTCTCCCGTGTTCTTCTTTTTGCTCCCACTGGCAGCAGCATGATGAAGGTGCCCAACCTGCAGCTACTGGAGCACCAGTTAGGGCAAAATGAAAGGCTCCCATGTCTGCAGTGTCTCATCTTTTCAAGTACTTGCCTCTGAACTCACCCTCAATTTACCTTGGGGAAGAGAAGCATCACCATAAACTCCATATACTTGATATGTTGTACTTTATTTAGGTCTCTCTTCCCTCATTTTACCCCAAATCCAAGTAGTTCCCTTGTTTCTGTCTCATGCATTGATAGGAAGGTGATGATTGATGGCAGTAGTGCCAGTTTTGCTCTCTCTTAAAATGACCTTGGGAGATGTCTGGCTCCATTGTTGGTTGCTTTCTTTAGAATATAGGGTGTTTGCATTAGAATGTATGTTTCTGTATCCTAAGCTTTGAGCCTCAGACACAATTCCAGGATAACAGGAAATGTTCCATTCAACTCCCTGTTACCAAATTTAACACTAAAACAAACTGAGCATGATTTGAGGAAAGAGCTATTTAAGGACCTTCTCATAGAAGACAAATCTCCATCCCTGCAAAGATACCCTCCCTGAGGAAACCACATCCACTTAACCAGAGAACTCAGATACTCATAGGGAACTCTGTTCATGAACAAGTTTGGCAAAGATATTTTTAAAGGCAACAGAACATCAGAGGAACTTCAGTGGAAAGATAAATAGCCTAAGGTTGGGGAAATTAACCTTGGCTCATTATTAAACTGCCTTGTGAGGAAGTCACTTTAATTCCTTGATATTTGTGGTCTTTGAGGAAAGAGAAAAATTTTAAGATGATTTTAAAATGCTATAATTCTATGACTCATATCCCAGCAATAGTACTGCTAGGGATTTACCCAAAGGATACAGAAGTGCTGATGCATAGGAGCACATGTACCCCAATGTTCACAGTGGCACTTTCTACAATAACCAAATCATGGAAAGAGCATAACATGGAAAGAGCATACACAATGGAGTATTACATGGCAATGAGAAAGAATGAAATCTGGCCATTTGTAGCAAAGTGAATGGACCTCAAGAGTGTCATGCTAAGTGAAATAAGTCAGGCAGAAAAGGACAGATATCATATGTTTGCACTCATAGGTCTAATAGGAGAACAGGAGAAACCTAATGGAGGACCAGGGGGAGGGGAAGGGGGGAAAGAGAGTTGGGGAGAGAGAGGGATACAAATCATGAGAGACCATTGAATACTGAAAACGAATGGAGGGCTGAAGGGGGAGGGGGAGAGGGAAAGGGAGTGATGGCCATGGAGGGGGGCACTTGTGGGGAGAAGCACTGGTGTTATATGGAAACCAATTTGACAATAAACTATTATAAAAAACATAATTCTAAAAACTTTCAAAATGGAATATGGAGGATGAAGGTAGATGTTGTTAGTTAAAGTTAGCCTCTGAAGAGCCATGTGAGACCCTTCTGTACAGTCTTTCACAGCTGAATTCCATCATCTTGATTTGACTAACCTTGAAGTTAAATTAGTCCAGGCGAGATTTCTCCAGTCCATACAGGACAGAGACATTAAATGAATAATCACTTTCGGTATCTTTAAAGAACTGAAACAGCATTGAGAGATGGCTAATTTATGCATACAGGTAAACTAAGCACTAGGAAAATCTGGTTAACAAATAAGCAGCAAGCAGGAACAATAACTGTTTCTAAAAGTCACCTGGAATTAGAAGAGTTAATCTATCAAGATTGTATTAATCTTTTATCTGCATCTCTATGGACATACATGCAGATAGCTCTGTACACATTTATATCTACATCTATATTTATAT
>PJEM01020400.1:0-13605 GCA_004023845.1 Helogale parvula
GTGGAGTCTCTGATCCCAGCGCACAGCACAGATGATAGACCCATTGCCCATGAGGGTCAGGAGGTAGACAACAGAGAAGAGCACAAAGAGGAGGATCTGCCCCTCCCTGGAGCAAGGGAAGCCCAGGAGGATGAAGCCAGTGATGGTGCTGGAGGTGTTGGGAGTGTTGGAGATATTCATGTGTCTGGGAGCTGTGAAAAGACCATCAAATTATTGAATGTCTGTGTAAATGGGACCCATATATGTATTGAAACCACCCAGTGGAATGCAATAAACACTTATATCTCAGTAATTACTATTTTTGTCTCATCCTGAAATATTGTTCTGGCTTAGTCGTTGGACTGAAAAACACAAGAAGCCAGTGAATATCAGTGGATAGACAGAGATATTTCTTTATTGTGAGATATATGGAAACATGCTTAATACACAAACTTGTAGCTTAATAAATCATCACACATAAACCTCCATAGTAATTACTGCTGGCACCAAGAAGTAGATTATCACTCGCACCTTAAAATCCTCCCTCCCTCACGCTCTATCCCAATCACTATCTTCTGCCTCTCTAGTCCTCCAAATATAACATTCTTCTTTCCTTACAGTAATCACTTCTTTGTTTTTATTTTAATAACAAACTACACATTTATAAACAAAAGTATTTGGTTTTACTTGTTTTTCTACTTTACACAAAGGAAAGTATACTTTTAGATGGCTTCTTTCATTCAACAGTAAGTTCATGAAATTCATGTTGTTGCGTGTATTTGTAGTCTTTCCATTTTTACTTCTCTATACTATTACATTCTATGAATAAACCACAGCATTGATGAATTATTAGCTATCAGGAACAATGCCACTATAAATATAAAGTTCATTTTTCCTTGTTCACACATTTATGTATTTCTATAGGCTGGATAATGGCTGGATAATAGAATGTATGCACCTTCAACTTTATTAAACTCAACAGTGTTCCATCATTTTTGCACTATTTTCCACTTACAGTGACAGTACATGAGAGCTCTGATTGTCAACAGCCTTTTTTAATGCTAAGGTCTATATTTACCAGAGCCTGGGGAATGATGTACAGAGTGCATTTTAACTGCTTCTCTCTTTTTTGTTTTCTTCTGCTGATATTGGACTGGGTAGTTCTCCTCCTGGCAGTACTTTTTTTCCAGAGTAGATGATTACATCAGAACAGCTCTGCTCTCAAGAGAGAATAGTCCCAAAGTGATTTAAAAAACAAAAAAAAGAAAAAAAACTATCCCTGAACTTGGTTAATGAGAACACTGTAATGCATGATATAATTCACAGCTACTTCTGGGAACTTTGTTATTCATCTTACATGAACATTGAGTCTTATGATCAGTCTTTTAATTTAAATAAGATATTTCTTTACTGTTTGCCTCTTCTTTTTTTTTTTTTAATGTTTTTTATTTATTTTTGAGAGACAGAGAGAGGCAGCATGAGCAGGGGAGGGTCAGAGAGAGAGGGAGACACAGAATCCGAAACCCAACATGGGGCTTGAACCCACGAACCGTGAGATCATGACCTGAGCCGAAGCCGGACGCTTAACCAACTGAGTCACCCAGGTGCCCCTGTTTGCCTCGTCTAAGAGAGAATTCTTTGAAGTGGCTCCCTCATAAGCATTTTACTGAGCAGAAAGTTTCAAATAGAACTTCTTTTCATAGGCTCAACATCAGTTTGTGTAAGTTAGTTTGCCAGAAGTGACTGAGAATTAGCATAATACTTTGTACTCAGACAGCTCTTAATAAATATTCATAAAATGAATGAATAACACACTTTTTTCAGTTTCCAGAAAGAGATCACACCCACACAGCTACTCGTGGGCAAAGCTGATTCAGATTGCTTGGCCTTGGAGCAGCAGACCCTTAGGACTAATGGAATCACTTTTTTATTTTGAGGTAGTTAGTGAACTCATCGATTCTATTTAGTAATGCAATCTACCAATTTCAGGAGTAAAAGATTCAAATTGTAGGAGATAGCTTTAGCTCACTTCTCTCAATATAGTTCCCCAGCCATCTAGGGTAGATACAGATGAGGGATAGGATGAACATTAATTTGGTTTTATGGAAATAGGTCTTTGGGTTGGGAATATGACTACAAAATTCATTTGTTTCTATTCCAACCATATAAACTGTGGTACTTGATACTGTCGATCCAATGTTAAGGTTCATGTAGTAGGAAACTTTAAAAGAAGAGAAAGCTTTTGGTTTTTTTGTTTCCTTCTAGTCACTGCTTGGGAGTGCTTCAAGGCAAAATGACCTTAGAAGGTCATACATTTGCATAATGGCTTTATGTTTTTCTGAGCTAAAAAAAACAAACAAACAAAAAACAATGTTAAATAATCCTGCCCTCAATCCTGGGTCCTAGTTATATAGCCTCTGTAAATAGGGCATGCCTAAGGAACATGAAAAATATCTATTTCCATTATCTGGATTATAGTATCAGTTAAACAATCAAGTTAATTTTGAGAGTTGGCATAGTTATGCAGAAAGTCTGACAGTGGTCTCTTGATAGTGTATTTTTGTGTTGATTTGAGAGAAAGATTTGTGATAGGGGACCAGCAAATTGAGTAGTAATTTGGAACTTATAAATTATGTACCAAAGCTTCCATTTTGGAGCCAGATCTAGTTCTAGATTTCATATGACTTTCATAACATGGGGGACTCATGTGGTCAATAAAATTTCCCAAGGTCCTGCTATATTATATCTTAAGTTATATTACAGTGGGGCTTTTAGAGCCTCATCTGTGAGAGGAACAGGTTCTTTCTGGTTCTTGTACCATAAATTTACACTTTCTAAATGTCCTTTCCTCTCTGATTTTAAGAACATGTGACTAGGGACTAATGTTAAGTTTCAGATACCAAATATTCCAGTTTTTGAAGGCAAACTTAAATCAGATGAAAAATATCTAATATACATTTGCATAATCTTACACTGTTCTCGTTCAGGATGAACATATTCAGAATGTGGTCTTTTCTGAAGCAACCATTTTTCCAAATGCCCTGTTCTTTGAATGGGGCTGTTAACAATTGTTGGAGCCATGACAATACATTAACTGCTAATGAATGGAAGGAGTGACTCAAAATAAAATTTACTTAAACATGTGAAAGTCACTTGCAGACTTTAAATTCCATAAAGTTACAAAAAAGTCATTTTTAGCCATATAGCTTTAGTACCAACTCAGGAAAGTCATTCAGTTTTTAGTAGGTCAAAAGAATTTATACTTATTGTGGTTGGGCATTTTTAACCAAAGTGTGTTATAAGATGTTTCTAAAAGGTTATTTTTTTGTAATAATCACATTGTCTATGACCTCAAAATATTTTCAGCACTTTGAATGGCTTAATGTTTAAGTACTTACTTTTCCTGGTTCAATGTAATATTACATCCCTTCCTTCCTTTTACACTTCACATCCAATTCATCAGCAAGATGCTTCTGTTTCTAATCTATGACTCACATCATCCACTGCTCTTTGTCTTCACTGTTGTCTCCCAAGTTCACGTGACCATTTCTTCCTTGGACGCTGTCGCAGCAACCTAGCAGCAGTCTTTGTGTCCACTTCTGTTCCTCTACCCTCCGTTTCCCAAGTGGCGGCATATTACCCCTTAAAAATGGAAAAACCGATCATGTTAGATTTTGAGTAAAACCATTCCCTCTCAGAACAGTTCTGTGTCAGGAAGTCTCACACAGCTGTTCTAGAAAGCTAGAAGGTGTTCTAGAAAATAGGAATGGCCGTCATCATTTTATGCTCAATCTGGCATATTTAACAGGACTGTGTTGCTACTCACTTTTTGTTACTTAGCTCATTTGTACAGTAAAAACTATGATGCTCACCTGCCTTACGTCTTAGCTGGAGCCTTCGGGGGGGGGGGGTGACCTCTGGGGTCAATTCCCACTGCAGACGCACTGTGAATATCACTGTTTTTAGGACTCAAGGCTGAGTTAGTGGACTGAGTTATTTAGCACAATTATTTTGTTTTGGTTTACTTGTTAAATTAGTCAACCTAGGAAAGGTTGAGATAGACCAAGTGAGAGAGCCAGGTTGTGCCATACACAGTTGGAGGAAGACATTTCCTATTCTTGGTAGGTCCCTGTGTTGGTCCTCTCTCCATAGCCAGTTTAGAGATGTCTCATGACAACTCAGTTTCCTCCTTTAGCTACTTTGTATAGTTTCAGTGAGGTGGCTGTCGCATCTGCTACATTGGTAATCTGTTTCTGCAAAATACTTAAAAGTGAGGATAGTTTTCCCAATTAGGATGAGTGGCAGGCTGGTGTGTGTAACAGAAAAAATAATGGATTTAGAGTGAAGATATTTTTTTTATTAGTCATAGGAAATTAATAACCAGTTACCTTAAAATGGGCATAAAATGCCCTCTTTAAAGGGCTGCTGTATGGGGCGCCTGGGTGGCTCAGTCAGTTAAGCGTCCAGCTTCAGCTCAGGTCATGATCTCACAGTTCATGGGTTCGAGCCCCACATTGGGCTCTGTGCTAACAGCTAGCTCAGAGCCTGGAGCCTGCTTCGGATTCTGTGTCTCCCTCTCTATCTGACCCTCCCTTGCTCGTGCTGTCTCTCTCTTTCTTTCAAAAATAAATAAAAAAACATTAAAAAAAATTTAAAGGGCTGCTGTAAGGATTATCAAATGAGATAAATGCCTGTGGAAGTACCTTGGCCATTGCCTGATCAGTAGAAGCTTAAGAAATATTGGCTGTAGGAAATTTGAAGAGAGCTGTGGGTAAAATCTAGGAGATTATGACTTTTGATCTCCACACTTCATAACCTTATTACCTGGATCAAAAAGGGAATTCCAAACTGAAGCGTCTCAAATTTTCTGTTTGTCTTAGAGAGATGGCAGTAACCAGAGAGGAGGAAAGGGGTGGAAGTGATTGTGATAAGGATTCTTGATTTTGTTTGTGGAAGAGTGGAGGGATTATAAGCAGAGCCTGTCAGGAAGTAGGCCTGTTTTGTTTTGTTTTCTTTAATCCTTGAGGATCCATTTACTCCCTCTAAAAGGAAAACAGTGTCAAGAGACATTTCTGTGCTTGTTACTCACTACCTTTGGGACCTATCTTAACTTCTGTTTTTTTTTTTTTCTGTAATAGTATTTTTCCCTTGTTTTAAACCTCTAACAGATAGAATGATATTTTAACAATTCAGTTGACTGGTTGTTTCCTTAATTAATCAACCAATAAGTCTATCCCCAACTTCCCTGAGTGTGCCCCTGTGCAATTCCTGCCTCCTTCCCTCCCCTCATTTCTCCAGGTAACCACTGAGATTTCTCTCACGGTAGATGTCTGCATTTTCTACAACTTTATATAAATGCAATCATACCATGTTCCTTTTTTTTGGGGTCTAGTTTCTTTTACTCAGCACAATTATTTTGAGATTCATTCATGTTTTGGCATCTATCAATAGATTATTCTTTTTGTTGCTGAGTAATATTCTGTTGTATAGATACTTGAGAAGTTATTAACCCATTATCTTTTGATGGCTTTGGGTTGTTTCCAAAGTTTTGTGTTATAAGTAAACCTGCTAGGAACATTTGTGTAGAAGACTTTGTATGTTATATGATTTTTCCTCTTAGGTAATAGCTAGGTGTGAAATGGCTTTATCAAGTGGTAGATATATGCTTAACCTTTTAATAAGCTGCCAACGTATTTACCAAAGTTGTCATACCATTTTACATTCACACTAGCAGTGTATGAGAGTTCTGGTGCATTTTTATTATCACCAACACTGGTATGGTTGGTCTTTTTTATTTTAGTCATACTGGTATGTATATAGTAGTAGCTCATTGTGGTTTTGTAATTCCCTTATGACTAGTGATGTTGAAATATATTTTAATTTGCTTATTTGGCATTTGTATTTATGCTATTCAATATCTGCTCAAATATTTTTATCAACGTTTTTATTGGGTCATTTGTTTTCTTTTTTTTAAGTTTTTAAAAAAAATGTTTATTTTTGAGAGACAGAGGGAGATGGTCAGTGGGGAGGGGCCGAGAGAGAGGAAGATACAGAAGCTGAAGCAGTCTCCAGGCTCTGAGCTGTCAGCACAGAGACCAACGCAGGGCTTGAACCCATGAACTTGGAGATCATGACCTGAGCCGAAGTCAGATGCTTAACTGACTGAGCCACCCAGGTGTTCTGGGTCATTTATTTTCTTATTACTGACTTTTGAATGTTCTTTATATATTTTGGATGCAAGTCTTCCAACAGATTTTTAAATCTTTTTAATATTTTAGTTAATATACAGTACAATATTGCTTCTAGGGTTAAAATTCAGTGATTCATCACTTGTATAAAACATGCAGTGCTCATCTCAATAAGTGCCCTCCTTAATACCTGTCACCCATCTAGCCCATCTCCCACCCACTTCCCTCCATCAGCCTTCACTTTGTTCTGTATCGTTAAGAGTTTCTTGTGGTTTGTTTCCCTTTCTTCTCTTTTTCCTCCCCCTTCCCATATGTTCATCTGTTTTGTTTCTTAAATTCCACGTATGAGTGAAATCATATGATATTTGTCTTTATCTGACTTATTCCACTTAGCATAATACATTCTAGCTCCATCTGCATTGTTGCAAATGGCAAGGTTTCATTATTTTTGATGGCTGAGTAATATTCCATTGCATATATATACCACTTCTTCTTTATCAGTTCATCAGTCAGTGGATCGTAGGGTAGCTCTATTTTTAGTTTTTTGAGGAACCACTATATGTGCAGAGTGGCTGTACCAGTTTGCATTCCCACCAGCAGTGCAAGAGAGTTCCCCTTTCTCTGCACTCTTGCTAACACCTTTTGTTTCTTGTGTTAATTTTAGTCATTCCAATAAGTGTGACTTGCTATCTCATTGTCATTTTGATATGTATTTCCCTGATGATGAGTGATGTTGAGCATCTTTTCATGTGTCTGTAGGCCATCTGGGTGTCTTCTTTGGAAAAGTGGCTATTCGTCTCTTTTGCCCATTTCTTAACTGGATTGATTTTTGGATGTTGAGTTTGGATGTTGTTTTTAATATCTTCTATGCTGTAGGTGGCCTTTTAGTTTTGTTGATGGTTTCTTTTGCTGTGTAGAAGTGTTTTTTTTTAAGTTTATTTATTTTGAGAGACAGAGCATGAGTGGGGGAAGGGCGGAGAGAGAAGGAGACACAGAATCCAAAGCAGGCTCCAGACTCTGAGCTGTCTGCACAGAGCCCAATATGGGGCTCTAACCCACAAACTGTAAGATCATGACCAGAGCTGAAGTTGACACTTGACTAACTGAGCCACCAAGGCACCCTCAGAAGTTTTTATCTTGATGAAATCCTTGTGATTCATATTTGCTTTCATTTACCTTGTGTTTGGCAACATGTCTAGTAAGAAGAGTTGATACCTCTTCTTCTCAAACTGTTCTAAAAAATAGAAATGGAAGGAATGCTTACAAACCCATTCTATGATGCCCGCATTACTTTGAGTCCGAAGTCAAAGACCCCACTAAGAAGAATTATAGAGCAATATCTCTAATGAACACGGATGCAAAAATTCTTAACAAGATACTAGCAAATCAAATCAAACAGTACATTAAAAGAATTATTCACCGTGATCAAGTGTTATTTATTCCTGGGATACAGGGCTGGTTCATTATTTGCAAATCAATCTATGTGATACACCACATTAATAAAAGAAAGGATAAGAACCATTTGGTCCTGTCAATAGATGCAGAAGAAGTATTGACAAAATATAGCATCCATTCTTGATTTAAAAAACCATCAATAAAATAATAGACGAAATATACCTTGACATCATAAAGGCCATAAACAAAGACCCATAACTAACACATCCTCAGTGGGGAAAAAGTGAGAGACTGTCCCCAAAGGTCAGGACCAAGACAGGGATGCCCACTCTCATCATTACTGATATAGTATTGGAAGTCTTAGCCTCAGCAGACAACAAAAAGAAATAAAGGGAATACAAATTGGCAAGGAAGAAGTCAAACATTCACTATTTGCAGACGATATGATTCTCTATGTAGAAAACTCAAAAGACTCCACCAAAAAGTTGCTAGAACTAATACATAAATTCACCAGAGTTGCAGGATATAAAATCAGTTTGTGGAAATCTGTTGCATTTCTAAATACCAATAACAAAGCAGCAGAAAAATCAAGGAATCAATCCCATTTACAATTACACCAAAAACAAAAAGTCACCTAGGAGTAAATCCAGCTAAAGAAGTAAAACATCTGTACCCTGAAAACTTAGGAAAGAAATTGAAGAGGACAAAAAGAAATGGAAAAACATTTCATGCTCATGGATTGGAAGACCACATTGTTAAAATGTCTATATTACCCAAAGAATCTACACATTTAATGCAATCACTATCAAAATACCATCAGTATTCATCACAGAGCTAGATCAAATGATATTAAAATTTGTATGGAATCACAAAAGACCCCAAATTGCCAAGCAATCCTGAAAAATAAAAACAAAACTGGAGGCATCATGGTTCCAGATTTCAACCTATATTACGAAGCTGTAGTCCTCAAGGCAGTATGGTGCCTGCACAAGAACAGACAGATCAATGGAACAGATTGTAAAATCCAGAAATGGACCCACAACTATGTGGTCAACTCATCTTTGACAAAGCAGGAAAGAATATCCAATGTAAGAGCAGAATTCTTGTTCTGTTTCTGATTTTAGGTGGAAAGCATTCACTTTCACCATTAAGTATTATGCTAGATACAGGTTTTTGAAAATGTTCTTTAAAGATCAAAGATGTTTCAGACTTTGCACAGTGGCAATATTGTAGCCAGTGAGGCTTAACTGAGGCGTGATTATTGCTAATTGAAAGCTTTTCACAGACTGAAAATGTTTTTGTCTAATCCCAGTTTGGCAAGAACTTTTATCAAGGATGGATGTTGGTTAGAATATATTTTAATATGTGCAGGTATATTATGTACAACCTAGATTATTATGTGCCAACTTGGACATTTACATCACCTAACAGGGTTTAAATGGGAAAACTAATGTCAAATTTCAAGCAACCTGGTTCTGAGAAAACTTTTGCCTTTAACTCATATTCCATTTGTTAGTTGAGAGTTTCCTATATTAATGTTTCATTTTTTTAAGGACGTATCACGTAAACATCAGCAATAACTCAGCTCTAAGAAGGACCTGACAAAATACCTTTTCCACATCTGGTGTTTTCATGGCAGCATATACTAGTTATGCAAATGGAGTATGAGTATTTCCTCAGAAACAGCATGAATCTATAAGCTATCATCAATGCAGCTTTTAGTAGTCTATGGCATCTGATCTGAAGTTAGTTCAGTTTGCCAAGGTGACTCTCCATCTCACAGATTTCTTTTCACTGGATAGAGGCTGCTCTCTGCTCTGGAGGGTGACTTTTTCCATCAAACTGTGTAAGAGAAAACCACAAGTGGGAAGAAATTGGTCCTCATGGCTGCTGAATATCCATATACTATGCTTTAATTTCTCTCTCTCTGCTTCCAGGATCCTGAGAGCATTTTGCTCTCACTGCTACTCACCTCAAATTCTGCTCCCTAGTGTCCTACAAATTCCACTTACCGTCCTATTCAAGTTATAGAAAATAAATTCCCTCTCTCCTTACTTGAGCCAGCATATTATTTTATACACTTAAGAGGAAAATTTCTGAGGGGGAAAAAATGAAAAGAAAACCAAAGAAAAAAAACATTCCTTCAGAATGAGTATCTTATAACAAGATAATTAAAATATTTACCTAAAAGGTTTTTTTGAATAATATAGTTTACTGAATTCATGTACTGCTTTCCACAAACAAACCTCTTCCCTGCATTTTAGTCATGCCAGGACTAACTCTTCCCCAAACTACCCATTTCTTTTCCAGATCTCAGTCAATCTTTCCTTCAGCCCTCATTCTTCTTGGGATGGCAGGTGTTACAACTCTGTACAGGTGAATTACTTCCAGTGCAGAAAGAATTTAATAAACTTCTTAAGACAAATATTGTGATATCAAGAGTTCCTTCCATTCTTGTGAATACTTCTCCAAAGTCAACTTCTACATTATCGAAGAGAACTTGGGTATCCAAATAAGGGGTTATTAATCTTTGACTTGGTGAACATGCAGTTAGCTCCAAATTATATTCTTAGTGTGTTCTGGGTCAGACTTTAGGATTAAAGCAGAACATCAGAAAGCTAATATTTGTATCAAAATTCTTAGATCTGGGAAGAATTGCTTCTTTTGAGTTCTATGTCTATATAATGCCTTTGAATCTTACTGACAAATGTTATGAGAAGAAGCTATATTGAACCAGATTATTATCTATGTATATTTTTCTGTATCTATCTATCTATCTATCTATCTATCTATCTATCTATCTATCTATCTTCATCTATATCAGATACTTTGGAAGACCAATATTCACTGTATTTCTTACTTTCCTTAGTATGAATCCCCATGAAACAAATTTATTATAACATTAAGAGCCATTAATTTAGCTTTCCCTCAACCCACATGTTTTCTTCTCATAGTTAATGAAAATCATATAACAAATAATGTTTCTCCATACCTTGCTTTGTTTTAAAGGGAGTTCATAACACATTTAGTGGCTTGACTTTAATACAAGCATAAGATCTTATTCAAAAATTGTACTTCCGTTTTTTCTCTCTAAGTTTATATTTCTCTTATTCTTTCTTTCATTGCACTTTTCTTTCAGGACATCAGATACTTAATGGAACAAGGTATAATATAGTATAATAAAGGCACATACAAATAAACATGTAGCTAAATAAGTAGTTCCAAGATAAGATCTTATGAAGTGGTAGGGATTTTATTAAGATGGGATTTTTATTAAGCCTTCCTCTAAGTATTGAGCAGGCTTTCCCAGGAATTCAGATAAAACACTATTTATTGTGGTTTAGAAGGTTTTAGATGATCTGATCCTGCCTACCCCTTCAGCTTCATATGCCATTTTCATTCTGGTTAGCCAAATAAACTATTTCATAATCTTTGAAAGCCCCAAACTTTAACCTATACTTACATGGGATTTGGTTCCCCTAGGACTTTGCATAGCATATTTTCTGACTTTAAAATATCACCTCCTAACAAAGGCACTCTCTAGCCATGTCATCTAAATTGCCCACTATCCCACTCAAAACTTTTCTATATTCATATATTTATCTTTTATTGAGATATAGTTGATATATAACATTATGTTAGTTTCAGGGATGCAATGTAATATTTCAGTATATGTGTAATTATAAAATTACCACTACAATAAATTTAGTTAACATCTATCATCACACATATTTACAAATTTTATTTTCTCCTTTATTTTGGAATTGGCTAACTGGAATTATAGATTTATGTGTTTAGCTGATTATTATCTGTCTCCCTCACTAGAATGTAAATTTCACAAAGGCAGGGAATTTATCTTCCACATTGATGTAATTTAGGACACATCATAGAGTAAATAAATGCTTATGGAATGAATAAGTGAAATGCTTCAATCCCAAACATGAATTGAGCAATTTATTTTTGACCAAATCGTTGGGTCAAATAACAAGGAGTGGTCATCAAATTTCTCTACATCTGTCTATATAGATGTAGTCTATACCTCAGTCTCTTAGAATCATGAGTCTCTGGTTGTTTGCTCTCTGTCTGCTTTTACCTGTTTAGGGCTGTGCATCAATTCAATCTTCGTTCACATAAAACTAACCCAAACTGTAATGCCACTACATGATAGTCTTCTTTAAAAATGTAAACCTATTTCCAGGTGTTTTAATAATTTTGCACAGGTAAGAAGAATGTAACCTAGCCCTTAATTTATAAATGGAGGATTTCAAAATTGATGCAGGAAAATAAACTTCTACTATTGTCATGAGTGTTTGACTTACCTATAGTACTCACTGTAACTCCTTTCACTTTTCTTAGCTAATGTGGGGTTTTTATTTCTCTGTCACATATTTATTTAAAATAGTGGCTCCACAAGATCATTTTGTGGATTGTGCTGGTCTAGGTGCACCAGAATCACCTGAGAACATTGAAATAAGGATTTCCAGGGATCCACTTCAAAGATTCTGATTTAGATTTGGAAAAAGGACTGAGAATCTGTTCGTTTAATAAAAAGCTCCCTAAGCAATTATGAAGCAACACGTTAGGAAGACAGTGCTTTTAATTATCGTTAGTCATTTGGATGTCAATTAAATAAAGATTTTGGTTCAATTATGATATGATTGATACTCATTTCCTTTTACCTGAGCTAAAAAGGTTTGAATACTCATCTGAGGAGTAGAGCAGAAATGTTTAAGCAAGAAAAACCAAGTGTAAGAATGGATGCTCTTAATAGAGGTCAAAGAGTTGAGGCCAGAAACTATGCAAATGATCACAGATAAATGGGCAGGCAGTTACTGGAGGTAAGGAAGGAAGAAGAGTCTAAAGTCTAGAAATCAAGGTCAGTTAAGTCTAATTACAATCTATGAAATCCTGATTTGAGGGCAGGGTATGGTTTAATTGGGCATACTATTGTCCATTGTGTGACTAGACAGAAATAGATGAATTTGAGTCTATGTTTCAAGTTGTGAATGAATAAAGACCTACTTTTTAAGTGGAAATGGAAGTGGAAAAAAAAGAATTAATTCTGATTTTGATCTATTCATGAGTTCTCATTCGCTTTGACTAATTTTTGTGCACATATGAATTTTTCTCAAGGCAGCCTTCATGTCTTTGTTCCGGAGACTGTAGATCAGTGGGTTTATAAGTGGGGTCACTGATGAGTAGAACAAGGTTACAATCTTCTGTATCCCAGCTGCATTTCCAGAGGTTGGGCTGATGTACATGACCATGAGGGCTCCATAGAAGAGAGACACCACAGCCAGGTGGGAACCACAGGTGGAGAAGGCCTTACGCCGGCCGGCTGCTGACGGGACACGCAACACCGCTCTGAGAACCAGGGTGTAGGACCCAAGGATGAAGAAGAAAGTGATGAAGATAATAAGAGAGCTCAGTATAGAACAGGAAAGCTCAATTCCAGGGGCAGGGATGCAGGACAGAGCCAGAAGAGGACCAGGGTCACAGACAAAGTGGTCAATGGTATTAGGGCCACAAAAAGGGAGTTGTGTGATAAAATAGATAGGGACCGGATAGCAGAGGAAGGCTGTGACCCAGCAGAGGGCCACCAGGTTCATGCAGAGATGGATGTTCATGATGTTAGGATAATGGAGAGGCTGGCAGATGGCCAAGTACCGATCAAAAGCCATGAGGGGCAATAAGAACGTCTCAGTGGTACCCATGGAGAAGAAGAAATAGAACTGGAAGAAGCAAGCAGTGAAAGAGATGGTTTTGGTCTCAGAGAGGAAGTTCTTTAACATATTGGGAACAGTGGTGTTGATGTAACAGATCTCCAGGAATGAGAAGTTGGCCAGCAGAATGTACATGGGGGTGTGAAGCCTGTGATCCAGCTTCACTGCACAGACAATGGCCCCATTCCCCATCAGTGTCAGGATGTAGGACACAAAGAACAACATGAAGAGGAGGCCCTGAATCTCTCTGGAGCACGGAAAACTCAGCAGTATGAATTCGGTCACTGTGCTGACTCCTGACATATTCATGGCTTCCTAAG
>PJEM01020402.1:0-13599 GCA_004023845.1 Helogale parvula
GATTTGAGGGGGAAGGGGGAGGGGGGAAAAGAGGTGGTGGCGATGGTGCAGGGCACTTAAGGGGAAGAGCACTGGGTGTTGTATGTTAACAAATTTGACAATAAAATATTTTGGAAAAAAAACCCCAGAAACCATGAGTTGTGTCCTTGTTTGCTGCGTCTCTCTCTGTCCCCTTTCTCTCTCCCTCCCTTGGTCGCCGGTCTCTCTCTGCCGGTGGCAGCCAGCCTCTGTCGCGTCTGCCCCGACTGGGGGCGCACTCCGAACCTGGGCGAACATGCCTGGACCTGGCGAGCTAGCTTACCGCGGCACCTGCCACCCTAACCCACCGTAGAGGCGGACCCCGGGTCCCTTGCCGCCGAAGCCCGAAGAGGAAGCGAAAAGACGGACGGACTTGCGTTTTCGGGTCCAGCGATTTTAGATGCCCGCGGGAAACAACTATGACGAGCGAACTAGCGTTCCGGGGTGGATGATATAGATGCCCGGACTGGGCATTGGGCTTAGACAATTCGATATAGATTCCTGGACTGGGCATAGGGCTTAGACAATTCGATATAGATGCCCGGACCGGGCCTACGGGTTTAGACACACTGGTGTCCTTTTACAAGGAGAACACCTTCTTGTTGAACTAATGCAAACAATGCTCTTGGCATGAAAGAAAGAATATTCACCAGGAGTTTCAGTGACCAATTCTTTGGTGTTTGATCTTATTTGGAAAAGACTTAGATATCCAATGAAATTAATCCAATTTTTCAATTCACTTAACACAACTTTAAAATTTTCACATTATTAACGAGTTTGAAAGCTATAAACCATTTTATTTTTTCATCCACCTTATTCTTAAAAATTGTTCATGAAAACTAAATGAGACAGACATAATTAATCATCATTTAGGTCACCTTTTTGTTAATCAGTGACAACAGAGAGAACATGAGCTCCTTTGACCTTTACTAAAACTTGCTGGAATAAAAGTTTTATGTTTAATGCTGTTATCTCTAAAGATGTATCTTAAGTTTTAATGAAACCAACAAATTTAAATTTAAATTGGGGTGCTTCTTGCTCCCTGATATTGAGGGTAGGAGAAGCAGGAGCCTTTGACACCCAGGTAGGAGGATGGCATATGAGCCCATGATGTAAGTCCTACTGATGCTGGAGCAGAAACAGAAGGAAGAGGAGCAGGCAGAGGTGCAAGGGAGCCTCCAGAAAGGCCAGAGGTGGATCTAAAGTTTGGACTAAGATTCCTTTCCTCTTTTGGTCCCTGTCTCCCTTCTGAGGGAAAAAAAAAAAAAGGTCCTCTGCACCATTGATTTAAAATATTTCCTGATGGACTGATGGACCAGTTTCTTTGGGATCAGGAGTGTTTGCATTTGCATGCTGAGTCATCTGAAGACATATTCGGCGCTGTCCAAGCTTTCTAAGATCTCTGGTTCAAGAGGTGCTTCGCGGGGTGCTTGCCTGAACTAGTTTACAGAGGGTTTGTAAGTGGATCCTGTAAGATTTTAGTGTTTGTAGCTGTGGAGATTCAGTTAACCTTTAAAATAAAAGTAATAGCTCTGAATAGCGCAGAGAAGATAACGAAGTTTCTGGAAAATATCCCCCAGGACAGCTTGGACAGGACAGGATCGTGAGCAGGGCCATCAACTTGTGGCACAAACACTGCTGGACCCCAGTGCATTCCGCCTGACCGCTGCCGGGCCGCCGGGAGCATGTGCTCTCAGGGCCGGCTGCCAACCACAGTGAGCACCAGCTTCTTGCTTGGATACTCGGAGCCTGCTTTTTTTCCAGCGAAACGATTCCAGACTCCCCTTGACGTTGTGCTGTGGGGCAGCATCTGTTGGTTGCACAGAAGTGCAGTGTTCAGCTCCGAGCGGGCATATGAAAGGGGTTATTTGAAAACACCTCCTCGTTCGCGAAGCGGCGGAGTCCAGGCCTGAGGGTGCCATCCTGGACAGTGTTGAGGGCTACCCGCCCCGCCGCTGTCTCCTTAGCGCCGTGCTCGGTCCGTTCTTAGATGTAGTTATGGAATAAAGAACAACTTCTTCTGTTGACCAAAAAAAAAAAAAAAAATGCATGGACAGGAAAACAACAAGACAGAATGCTTCACTACTGAGAAACTTGTGTAGGTGTGCACACCGAGGGACAACCTGGTCCTGAAGCTCCTTAGCTTCCCCAATGATCCTTTCTTTCCACTCCAATCAAAAAGCAAAATTGGTAGTCAGCTTCAGTGAGGAATCAGCAGGGAGTTTCTCCTAGACAGGAAGAGTCAGGGTGACTGGAGGGACAGATGCCTGAGATTCCCTCCCCAAAGAGCAACTAGAGTAGAGCAGCCAACTTCCTGCTGTAGCCCAAGTTACTAGCCCAGGTGACTAGAGGGGAAGCCCTTGCCTGATATAGACCAGCTGCTCCAACTTCGTAGTCCAAGGGAACTGGATAGATGCTACTGGGATTTTGGCTCCTGGCTGGCTCACCAAATTTTTTACCTTAACCCAAGTTCAGCTGTCCATTACTCCAAATGCTAATACTCAAGGGAAGTGTTTTTATTGGAAAGGATTATGAGATGAGCCCATGGGCAGAAGCAGACTCTTGTCCAAATGACGGATCTGAGGTTTTCTCCTGGCCCAGGAGTTTTAAAGGCGTTTAGGGCCATTATTCAGTTAAGGAAATACAGTGTTCTGTGACATTTCTGGAACATGCAGATTCAATGGTACCAGCTAGAGATGTTATCTCAGTGCAAGTGGGTGTGGTTGCTTGATGAGGGGTTAAGGGTTGTTCAAGAGTCTCTGGTTTCTGTTTCATGTTGTGCAGAAGACCTCTGTTCTTTTCTAGGGAAGAAGGCATGATCTATGTTAGAAATACAAGGAAAGGTTAGTTAATCATTCATGTGAACTAAGGTGTTGATAAATGCTTCATGAATACTAGATTTACTAGAGAGGCCCAAGTGCTTCAAAGTATGACCTAAGATTCTCCCAGAATGGGGACATTCAGTCTGGTGTTCTAGCTGAAGCCTCAGAGATCTGGATGTCCTGAATGAAGAAAGGGTATGTGTGGCTGGTGGGGTGGAGGTACAGTGTCCTGAGCTCTTGGAGGTTGGTGTATTGGTGTCCTGAGCTGGACTGGGTGGAGGTTGATGGAGGGGACACCCCCCTCAGCACAGAGAGCATTCCAGGTTCAGGTCCTGTCTTATAGCATATTCTCTCCAGGAGATTTAGAGGGGAAGGGAAGAGAATGGGAACCAGATATTTCAGACCAGTCCAGCCTCATTTCTTCCCCTTTACCTTTACTACCACACTAAATCCAGCTTCTCATTAGGCCATATCACACTTTCACATACCCGCTGTGTGCACAGAGGTCCAAAGGGTTCTTGGGCCATTCTCACCCAAGGAACCACTGCCTTCCTTCTCTGCAGCTAACACAGATCCTCAGACCTCTCAGCCCCCGGGTGATCTCAGAGCCCAAAAGCCTCTTCAGAAGCCTGGGATTTGGAACCTAGATATTTTAGACATACCTTGAAAATCCTAAAGAAGTGAGGGAAGGGAAGGTTGGAAGATAGCCCCACAGTTTCCTGGGGACAGGATGATGACTTACAGGAGCAAGAAAGATTCAAGTGAGAGGAGAGAAAGAACTTCCTAGGAGCAGAAAGCGGGACCTGTTTTCTGAGGCAGAAATCCTGGGCCTGATACAGGGAGGGAACAAGAAGGAAAAGAACCCATAGAGGGAGATCCTCTCCCCATGAGTGTTGGGGTTCAGCATGTTGTTGGAGGGGGAAGGGAGACCACATGGAACAAACAGACAGGAAACTAGGTGAGACTCTGGGGGAATCCTTGGTTTCCAGGTGGAAGTGCGAGTCCCCTACACACACACAGTAATGTGAAATTACATGCCATCTGATAGGCTCTCAGGCATCAATCATCTTGGAGGAGAAAAGAGTCAGGGGTTGTGCCTGTTCCTTTCTCTCCCACAAACCTGCTCTAGCAGCTGATGGGGAGTCTCCCTCTGGGTGTGAGTGGAGGCGCAGATGGTGGGACAACTGGTAGGAACAGTCACCATTTCCTCTGTCCTCTCCTGAGGCTGAGTGGCTTTGAGTTAACTAGGTAATTAGGCTGTTGGGAGTTCCTAGATGGGCCAAGGGTCCTGGCCCTGCTGAGGCCAATGAGGAGGGGGCAGGGTTCGTGGTGGTGGGCAGGCCTTTCTCCATTTGGGACTGAATTACCTAGGAGGTTTTCCTTGGTTACCCCATTCCTCTGAGCATCGAGCCCAGCACTTTGCTGACAAGAAAATGTCTCTTCAGCTCTCCTTAACACCCAACCAGGTCTGTCCCCAGGAAGAGAGGGAGGATGGCAGACAGAGGGCAGGAGGAGAGTGAAGGGGGCAAATGTCTTTCCTTTCTGAGTCCTGCTTTACTCCCTAGATTCTGAAGGATGGGAAAGGTGCAAAACCAGGTTTAGAAATAACTTGAAATGGGATAAGATGGTCAGATACAGCAGGGTGAAGAGATGGAGGCAATGGGAAAGTGAAGCCCACTGGGAGGTGGGGTTGTCTGGGGAGGTGAACCAGGAGGGGAAGGAGGCAGGTTGTGTGGGCTGGAAGGTGGTGAAGGTGGGAGGGGACAGAGTGGGAGGTAGGGGGCCAGAGGATGGGGGTGGACAGGGCAGGGAGGTTGAGGAACCAGGATGGAGCAATGCCAGATGGAAACTCAGAATTGGTCAGGGTGGTGGGTTGTCTGGAAGGAGGGCTGGAGGAGGATCACCCTGGGAGGAGGGGAAGACAGCAGTTCAGAAGCAGTCAGAGCCTGGGAGGAAAGTAGGGAGTATAGGCTGTGGCAGGGAAAGCAAGGGTGTTTGTGTGTCCTTGGAGGGTCCCAGGAAGGTGAGGGTAAGACCTGCAAGCCCCTTCTCACTTAGGCTGAGGCCTGATCTTGAGGGGAGCTTATGAGGCCACCTGAGCAGCAGGGATAAGGGTGCGGTACCTGCTCCCCTTAGTCCAAGGCACCTACAGGGTGTGCTCATCAGGGTGTGGCTGGACTGGGCTGCTTCTCAGCTCTGAGGGCAGAACCTAAGGGAGTTTCCTTGGAACATTTTTTTACTATTCATGTAGCTATACAATCTCACACACATCTGCTTATCACCTGAAGTTCTTTCATATAAGTGTCTCCTGCTTTTTATGTGCATAAAGAATTTTTCAGAGTAGGGATAATTCAGGGAAGGTAAGGATGACTGGGGGACTCCCTTGGGGATGATTACCCTTCATGTCCATTTGTTACGTAGGCTCAGTGCTCCATGCAGAACTTTGGGACAGTGGTGAGCCGCATTAAAGGTTTTAGGGAAAATGCAAACTGTAAAGGGGAAGGAAGCATGATGGAGGTAGGGGTGTGGGGTGGAACCTGCCAAGTCTGAGATCAAGTTTTAGATCAAGTCCGTGCCTGAAGCAGACTTCTTTGTGTTTCAGGGTCACAGGACTGGAGCAGTGTTGGGGAGGAGCTCACCATAGGGGCTAGGGAATGGAATGGGGTGGCTTTTCCACAGGTGGACACCTGGCTGATGGAGGCTTTACCTTTTTAATCTTCACACAATTATTAGGTAAATTTTATTAATCCCACCATATAGGTGATGAAACTGAGGCTCAGAGAGGCTATGTCAAGACTCAGGTTAGCAGAGCTTATTAATAGGCAAAGCAGGATTTGAACTCAAGGCCTTGGCTCCTGTGTGCTTGCTCCTTCCACTACACCACTGGGCAAAAGGTCTTATTCTGTTATATGTCTGCCTCAGTTTCAGGCCTGGGGGTGGGAGGTGAGGTACTTGGATGGCAGACTGATGCTCAAAAGTGTTTGGTGTATTAAGGAATGAATTATTTCCATAGAGTCTGCTTCCATGAGTAGGCCTGAGTCCTAGAGACTATGGCAGGAAGAGGAATATAGCAAAGGCGTTCCAGTATGGGCCAGGAAACTGGAAATAGGTTTCCTGTGGGTTTCCATGATTTTCCTCAACATTTTAGATCTCTGGAATCTAGAGGTCTAAGCACTGGATCTTTAGAGAAGGAATAAAATGGCATGTATGTGTGCCTGGTGTGTTTGATGAGTGCATGATATGGTGGAAGTTTTGGTGTGCATGACTGTCTGTAAATATATGAGTTTGTGAGTATGTGTTTTTGTGTTTCACACATGTGAGAATGTTAGTTATGTGTTGGTGTGTATATGTGTGTATTTTGAGAATATGTATGTATGTGTGTGAACGTCTGAGTGTGTGTCTGCATGTGTGCATGTGTGCCACAGACTAGAAATTTGGTTTCTCTCTTGTCCAGCAAGAGAGCAGACACAGAATTGAATAGGAGAGGGGCTCGTGTATGGGAAGAGGCAAGAGCCCCAAAAAGGGGTTTCGTCTCCCTATTTATTGAACTCTCAAGATCTTACACATATAGTGAACATGAAGAAAATAATCAGACAGTAATAATTAACTTGTGTGTGCAAGAAGCAAAGCATTGAGAAGGAAAGTGGAGTTTGTGATCAAAGTACATTAGTATACTGGCATTAAGGGTAAAGTAGTTTTCTACTGGTGATATAACAAGTTACTTGTGACCCTATTACAATATCTCACTGGCTAACTTAGGGCACTTTCGCCCCCTGGTGGCAAGCTTTCTGCCCTATGTTTTTTCTAACCCATTTATATATGTAGAACCTATTTCCCCATAGTTTCCCCTTTTTTGTTTTTCTCTCTATTTTTAAGTTTCCATGCAAGAACTGTCATGACCAGCTTCTGATCCGTCTTATGCTATTGGGTGAATTGGAAGGTGATTCTGCAAGAGCACAAAAATGATCTAGTAAAAGTATTCTGCTCCCAGAGTTATAGCGGAGGATTGGTGCCTTTTGTCTTTTTCCTGTAAATTCAATGGCAGCATCAAAGGCTTTGATGCATGCCAATATTTGTCTATAGAAGTTTGGCTTATTAGCTCTTTGGTAGTGTTGAACATAAGTTGGTTAAGTACGTGAGCAGTTTGATAGTGTGGTGAAGACTAATTCCAGCAACAGTAGCAGAGGCTATAATGGTTACTGTGGCTAGGATCCCCATGCTTAGGAGGCTTATGAATCACCATTACCTGGTTAATGGATACCAGTGATAGAGATCATGACTATCAGATGCAAATTGGGGGTATATGCAATATCATGGTGTTTAAATTTTTTAAATTTTTAAATTTTTTTTTATTTTTGAGAGACAGAGAGAGACAGTGCGAGCAGGGGAGGGTCAAAGAGAGAGGGAGACACAGAATCAGAAGCAGGCTCCAGACTCTGAGCTAGTTGTCAGCACAGAGCCCGATGCGGGGCTCGAACCCACGAACCGTGAGACCATGACCTGAGCCGAAGTCCGACGCTTAAACGACTGAGCCACCCAGGTACCTTAATACCATTGTGTTTTAAGAGGATGCTGTCCTGGTTAGACAGGAGTTTAAGGCTTCCCTATGTTATATCTGGAGCAACAACTTGTGTTTGTGTAGTGTCTTCAGGATGAGGAGTCAATGAAGAGGCTTCTTCCATCTTCAAAGGGGGAGGCGATGGTTGCTCATTCTTTGGAAGGCTTGGTTGATCAGAAGATATCCTTGGGGGTCTCCACTCCAGAGAGGCCCAGGATCTGAAAGAACAGAAGTATATCATCTTTGTGGATTTACTGGGTCCGATCCATGTAAGTCCTCCTTTGGGGGTTTTGTATAGCATCACAGTATGAGATGGTTTATCTAATTTAGAAGAATGTCACTCAGTTGTGTTTAGTCCTTAAGGGTCTATATTTAAAAATTTAAGAGTGATCATAGTGCAATCAAGGAGAAGTTGAGGTTGTAATGTAGACAGCCATGGGTAATCCCCCCTTTGTTTTTTTAAAGGTATTTTTATGTTTAGTATGTGTTCACTCTACAATTGCTTGGCCTTGTGGATTATAAGGAAATTTAATTTTATCTGCCATTTCCCTCTGCCTTTGTTTCCCACATCATTCCCCCTTGAACAAGTTTGACCATTAAAATCTTTAAGGTCACTAAGGATGGACGATCATCTATAACTTCTTCATGCTGAATAGGGGCATAGAGACATCCCTACCAATGGGTAAACGTTGCCCAGTTAAGGTAGGTATAGGGGAGTTATGAAAGGGAAAGATAGAGTTAAGGGGAACCAGAGCCTTCTTGAGCAGGAAGGATTATCTCTGTACTGGAAGTTATAGCAGTGAAGACGTCTTCCAACAAGAGTCACAAAACTATGACAAAAAGACTAAAAAATGGACATGATTGAGAGATTTAATACAACTGACAAGGCAATTCAGTTATTTCAATAACTAGAATATCAAATGATGATCTTATACCAAAAATATTAAAACTAGGAATTGCATATAATCTCTAGAATAGTTATAGCATTTACTCAAATGTAGCTTAAGGTTTATTATTTGTTTGACAGTGCTTCAAGAGAAACTTAACATACCAAAGAAGCCTAGTTGGTCAAAAAACCCTTCATTTACAACTTAAATCTTGGGAAATTTGTTTTCAAAAACTTCAGAAAGTTACAAAGCACAAAGCATGTTTACCATCCAAGCCTAGTTTCTCTGCAATAAGAAGCCAAAAGCAGATAAGCTTGTTTAGTAATCAGTGCTTTAGAATCCCATCTTATTTAGAAAAGGCCTAGATGTCCAATGCCTAGAATTCAATCCCAATATATCATGCAAGCAGACTTTTTAGGTTACCAATGTTTTTAAGCTATCTTAATTACCCATGAAAAACTAGAAGGTAGGGGCATCTGGGTGGTTCAGTCGGTTGAGTGTCCTGCCTCTGTTCAGGTCATTATCTCACAGTTAGTGGGTTGGAGACCTGCGTCAGGCTCTGTGCTGACAGCTAGCTCAGAGCCTGGAGCCTGTCTTCAGACTTGTGTCTCCCTTTCTCTCTGACCCTCCCCTGCTCATGCTGCCTCTCTCTCTTTCTCTCTCAAAAAAATAAATAAAACATTAAAAAAATTAAAAATAAAATTAGAAGGCAAACAAAGTTTAGCATTACATTAAGTCATAACATGAGCTTATTTGACCTCTGATAAACAGATTTATCAAACCAACAAACTTATATTTGGGTCACCTAAGACAATTTGTTGCCCATGGTTAATTTTTCCCTAGAAGACTGGTGGGAAATCTGACGTGGTGGTTTTTTTTTCCTTGACATCTCAGAGACAATGTTTAAGGGTTGGGAAAAGGTTTCTGTAGCTAATAACATGGCTCAAGTTCTAAATGCTAGGTAGAGTCTGGTCCAATGTATAATATATGTTCTCAGTTATTTCCAGTTTGCTAAACACAAGAAGCATGGTGAGTTTCCCCAAGGCATCTGTAAACACTGTAAGGGCATTCTTAATAGGTTGCAGCATCAGGATAAGAATGTCTTCAGTGGGAATCTTTTGTTCCTTTAAAGGGTTAGATTTTTCCAATGACAAAGTGGGGAGTCAGTGTTTTCTGGATGTAGGGGTGCCAAAGGGGCTGGCTGACAATAAGGAGGCTTAGGTTCCTTGAAAAAGTTTTTATTTACTTTGGATGAGTCTATATCTATATCTTCATAAATATCATCCACATGCAGGGGGAGAATGGCCATTGGGACAATAGTCCATGTAAGAATGACCTCAGGCAGAATATTGGCGCCTTCCATATGGTGTGCCTTTAGTGTTTTATCTGTATCTTCCCAGATATCTAGGTCAAAGGTTTCTTGCTCATGAAACCAAGACCAGTGTTGATGGATAATCATTAATAATTTAAGGAGTGCTATACAACTGTATTGCTTTGTTCTGGGGATAGGGAGTCTCCTATAATAATTCTCTCAAAAGTCACATGGCAACATATCTTAATAGTTTCACTTTTCTCTCACCGCATTAGGAGAGATCAAAGTCCATTCACTTTTTCCATTAGAGCACTAGTCGTTCCATGAGATTCTGCAGTCCTTGAGGACACATTGCTTTCTAGCCATATTGACCTCTAGTCACATAGGCATTTCTTCTCATCGTGTCGGGGTCACCGTCTATCACAGATGATGAGTCTGGAGTTCTCTGTTGACCAGCAAAAGAGGGGACACAGAATTGAATAGGAGAGTGGCTAATGTCCTGGAGGAGACAAGAGCCATGAACAGAGGTTTTGTCTCCTTATTTATTGAGCTCTCAAGATCTTACACATGTGGTGAATGTGAAGAAAACAATCAGATAGCAATCATTAACTTGTATGTGCAACAAGCAAAGGGCCTGGGGGGGGGGGGGGATTGAGTTTCTGATCAAAGTACATTAGAACGTTGGCATCAGATGGAAAGTAATTTCCTGCAGGTGATATAACAAATTACTTGTGATTCCATTACAAAATCTTGCTAGCTAACCTTGGACACTTTTGCCTAGTAGTAGCAGTTTTCCACGCCTAAGCTTTTTTCTAATGTATTTGTGTAAGTAGAACCTATTTTCCTACACATGTGTATGTGTGTGTACTGACCCAGCAGGGCCTGAAGATTCATAGCTGAAGATGTCTTTGACTTGTGCACATTTGTAGCATGATTCAGGCTGTGTTGTGGGGTGGGGTGAGTGGGAGGCCAGAAGAGAAAGGCTGTCTGTGCTTGGGGTGTGGGGGATTGGATAACCTGCACAATGAGTGTCTCTGCCCTGCCAGGCACAGGGCATGGTATCAAGGTCCCACGATCTGAGGCTGGGTGGAGACTGGGTCCTCAGGCCTTCACACAGGGCTTGTATTGGAAGTGCTCAGATATCCTGCTCTGAGCAGGGAGGGCCAGACACTGGAGGGTTCAGGCCTACTGTCTTACCCAACTCCACCTCCAGGATTTGGGAATGATGTAACAAGGCAGCACTTCCCTACTCTAGGCTCCCCCCATTCTGCCTGAGGGCCTTAGAGTCCCTAGAAGTATTTGTGTGTCACCTTCTGAAGCTGGAATGACCACAATCACAGTGAAACTTCTGTCTCTGTCAGTACTACCTGGACAGGTCCAAACCATATCCTTGTCTCTTAGAGGACTCTGGTAAGGCAATTCGTGCATTCCTGGTGAATTTCACACAGGCGAGGTTTTTCAGACCCCTTGTGAGATCTTGTTGAGTCTAACTTAATTTGTTCTTTTTGAGTCTAACTTAAATTGTCTTATTGCACATTGTGCCCATAGACCAGGCTGAGTTTGTGAAATGGAGTGCAGTACCCACACCCCAATTATGGAAGTAGTTCTTTCTATAGGGACATGGGTGTGTATAAGGACACTGAGAGGTTGTGGGGCTAACTCTGGTGGATCATAGATGGGTCAGACCTTTCCTGAGAAGAAGGGCCAGGATCAACAGGGCAGATTCAGAGAAGGGAGCTCAGAAACCACGGGTTTTCCCTCTGTTTCCACTGTCACTCCAAGCTCTGCTGTGTCAAACAGGGATGAGTTTAGAACTGGAAATTGCCTCCCTGCCTGCAGCATTGAGGAGCCTCTGGAAACACAGGACAAAGAGCAGATGATGAATGCAAGTTGTTCCTGCAGCTCAGGAGGTAGGAAGAGAGGGGCAGGGGCTGTTGGACTCTGGGGGCAGAGGGGTGTGTGTGCTGAGGGTGAGGGTGTGCACAGCACGGTGTTTGTGGCGTACATGTCTGTGCTCCGGTGGTTAGCAGTCATCTGTGCACCAGTCATGGATGTAAACATGTGTCACATGGGGAAGGGTGCAGCTTTGACGGGATTTTTAAACCATGGTTTGTGAACAGGCCTATGAAGTATGCTTTCTGTTAGGAGCAGCAGTAAGAACAGATGGAAAGATCCCCTGGTTGGGAAGTAAGAAAACACGGGTCCCAGTTGTCTCTCTAGGTACCAGCTGGGACCCTGTGAAGTGTCACCTCTGATCTGGGATGTCCCCAGCTGTGTGAAAAACCACACAGCCCTTCTGGGCCAGCAGTCCCAGTCTTGGGACCAGAAAAGGGAAGGGGACTGCAGTGGATGATGGCGTTCAGGGGTCAAAGAAAATTAGGAATTCTATGGGAAAAAGCTGCATAGAGGTTCCAGAATTGGTAAATTCATGGGTTCCTGCTGGAGCCAAAGTCTCCTCCAGCCTGGGCAGCCAGGCCCTATCTCAGCACACTGGGCCCAGGGCTGGCTCTTCAGGGAGCGCTAATCTCTGCTGCCCTCTTGTGGCCCCTGAGCCCTTTGCAGGCCGCTGCTGAGAATGTTCCCCTGAAGTTCCCCTTACCCTCTGGTGAAAATTGCCTTAAGAGAAGAGATGTTTGGCAGTCTAACCACATATTTTCCCCATCTCCTGTGGTTATTGGAGACACCCACGACCTCATTAAGGCTGGAAAAGTCTTTCTGAGATCTATCTCTTTTTACCATTGTATCAGGTTTTAAGTTCTGCTTTTGGGGATGTGCTATGGAGACCAGGGACCGAGATCAAGATAATGAGCAGCAAGAGCAACTTCTGTCCTCCTCGGGTTCTGTCTAAAATCTCAGCTTCCCAAGGTCTTTGGGAGTTTTCAAAGAAAGATGGCAGGGGCAGTGACATTCCTGGAGAAAATGGGTCTGGAGCAGACCAGAGATTACGTCTGTAGGTTTCCTCGAATTTGCACCTGAGCCCAGTCTCTCAGCCTCAGCAGAGATGGATTGGCAGGAGTCAGAAGGCAAGAGACAGAGATGCTGGAGGGAGATGGCATATTTGACAGATGCTGACACTACTCCCTCTCTGGTAGCTCTGGAGTCCCCTCCCACCCACCAGGCTGCCCTTGACCCTCTCCTCTTAGTGTTAGTGCTCATTAGTGACTGCCTGTCTTTGGGGAGACACCCAGGGGACAAGCTGCATTGTGTGGGTTAGGGGGGAGAGGTGGAGGGAGGACACCAGGTAAATATGGAGAAAGAGGAGTTGGGATGACTGGGATTTGAGCTGAGGTCCCATTATCCTTGGCAGGGTAAACTGTCCTGGCTGCAGATACTGACTTGCAGGAGGTGAGTGAGTGGGGGTGGGTGTGGGATAGATTATTGAAAGGGATTAAGAGCCACTGATTTAGGCACTTATTTTGGGTGACCTATTGTAAAATGAGCAAATAACTTTATTGAGAACTTCCTATGTACAAGAAGAGTTACAGATGCCATGAGGAGATAAAAGATGGACATGCATATTTTCTGTTCCCCTTCCCATATTTGAAGAGCTGCTGCATCTCCTCCCTTGACTGGATGCCCCAAGAAGGCCTGTTTCAGAGGTTCAAAGAGCCACTGGGCAGTTATCCCCCAGGATGTAGAGGCAAAGCTCTCAGTCTTTCAGTTCTGCACACCCTGCAAAGACCTTCTTTGATCCTCCTGCCTCTTCCACTCCTCTTCTCACAGAATTCTCCAGACTTGTAGATACCTGAATGAGGGGGACATCGAGGGCCCTCCCAGAATTTCCAGTTGACAAAGTGGGAATGGGGAGGGCAGCCTTAATCCCTCACTGGGTTTGGATCTAGATGCCAATAACCAGACAACTGCCCTTTCACCTTGGAAAGGTGTGTGTGTGTGTGTGTGTGTGTGTGTGTGTGTGTGTGTGTGTGTATGTGTGTGTGACCTCCTTCACTCCTTCCCAATTCCCACCCCTCCCCACTCTTATGAGCTCTCTGAGGCTACCGT
>PJEM01020403.1:0-13480 GCA_004023845.1 Helogale parvula
GGGGAGTCCCCGCTGAGCTTACCGCGAGCCTGCGTGTCGGCCGGTCCCACTTGGAGTCTGGCCACCAGGCGCATCGGTGGCGGAGGCGGCTGCGCGCGGCCCGCGGCTGCCCGGCCGAGTGTCCGCCCGTGGGGCCGGGGTCGGGGTCTCGGCGGGGGCGGGGCGGGGCGGGGGCGCCGCGGGGAGGAGGGGGGGAGGCGGAGGAGGGAGGGGCCGGGGCGCTCAGGAAGGGGCCCCCCGGGCGCGGGGCGCCATCTTTTTCGCGTTTTCCCGCGAATTATTGACGTCCCGCTTATGTAATTAGCGGGGGCCGCGCCGGCCTTGCCATTGGAGCCGGCGGCCGCTGGGCCCCGCAGCGCCGCGGACCCGCCCTCGCCCGCCCCCGCGCGCCCCCGTGCGCCCCCGGCCCCCGCGCGCGCATCCCCGCCGCCCCGCGCGCCGGGCGCAGGCACGCGGCGCGACAGCACGGGGACGCGGAGCCCGCCGCGACCGGCCACGCCGCGGGCACACGCGGAAGCACCGCCCCGCGCCGCTGGAGGAAACACTACGCCGCGCAGGGCGCAGACCTCCCGCTGGCGCAGACGCGCCGCGGGGAGGTGCGGACGTGCGCTGACTGCGGGTGGGGACGCAGGCCCGGGGCGGCCGGGCGGGATTCACACATGTAAACACACAGCAGCCCGCGCTCGCCGCGTGGACAGACGGGCCGGAGACGCAGCACAAGCATAATGTAGACACAGATGCACAGCGCACGCAGCACAGACCCACGTTCCCGACACAGGATACATACTCACACAATAGAGACACAATATAGACATCGATACAAGGAGAGACACAGAGTGTGCACAGCATGGACACACAACAGAACATACACGTAAGGTAGACAAACAACAGGTATAGACCCACAACGGACACGAGAAAGTACATTGAAGACATATCGCACACAAACACAACGCACAGGAACAAAACACAAAGATAGGATCGCAAATACATACCACACACACCAACACAAAGTATGAATAAGTGGCACACAGTGAAAGACAACATGCAGGATCATAGGAATTGCAGACTGAGGCTATGGACGTGGCTGCAGTCACAGTCCTTGCCCTAGGGAGGAGACTCACTTTGAGGGGGTGTGGTGGAGAACACTTGCAAACAACCCCCCACCGCGTCCCTCAGCCCTCCTCTGACGTCCTGCCATCTGTAGACACCCCCAGGAGTCTGGGACGGTGTGGACATCATGAGTGTGGTCAGTGGGCATCCACATCCCAGCCTTCTATGTTCACTGTCAAACTGCCCACCGTTGGTCCTTCGCCTCCCAGACTAGGGGTATGATCTCTCCAGCTGGCTGTGCCTTCAGGACGGAGATTATGGAAGTAGCAGCTTACCTCTGGGTCTGCAGGGCCAGCTCCACTAATTACTGGCCGCGGGACCCTGAGTTTCCGTATCTGAATAGAGCTGCTGTGAAGATTCGAGTTGACATTTGCACAGTCCCTGATACCCAGTGATTGTTGTAGTTTCAAGAAATTACATATTCATTGAGTGCACCCTGGGGGGGAGGGGGGCTAGAGCTGGGAGCCACAGTGGGGGGGAACAGTCTCAAGGAGGAATCTGGCTTTGACACAACACACACATACAAGTGTGAGGGGCGTGGTGCAGTGATCCAGATGTGGCATTGGAAGAGTCCTGGCTTGGAATCCAGCTCTGCCTCTGAGCCAGTGTGGGATCTTGGGTAGCTAGTACCCCTTTCCTCATCTGTTCAAGGGAGTTATTAATACTGCCCCATCTCAGGCTGTTGCATTGATGAGGTTAGTATCCCATTATGAACGAAGGTGAAAATAACATCATGATAGAACAGGTACATTTGTAAGGGAAAAGGTGGTATGCATAGTAAGGTGTTAAAACACTACAGATTAGGAAATAATAAATGCCACCAGAAAAGTATGGTGGCACCAGTGATTGCTTAGAGGCAGCTCTAACTTTGAATTGAGAAGACAGTATAAATATTGGGGGGGGGGGAGTGGCAGTAGGTAGAATGCAGAAATAGGTAGGTGAGCCTTCCAGGATGAGGGAACGGTGTGTGCAGGAAGCCTGGGACAGAGCAGGTTGTGTTTATGAGGCTGGAGTTCAGGTGTATGGAGGGAAGCAATGCAGAGTGAGGTTGGAAGAGAAAGAACCCACCGAGTTTGTGGTTGAGCTTGAAATACAACCCACAGGCAAACCAGGGCCACTAGCAAAGGTTACAAGCTAAGCTTTGCACGTTCTAGAGAGAGCTGTGGGAAGGGCCATGATCTGAATTTGCTTTGGAATCTGGCAGAAGTGGGCTAAAAGTGTAGACAAACAAGAGAAAGACAATCCAATGGCAAAAAAAAAAAAAAATTGGAAAGGGTTAAGGATATCGATGGGCAATTCACAAAAGAGGAAACCTAAATGCCAAAAATATGAAAAGAGGTTCAGCCTGGCTAGTCATGTGAGACATGCAAACGAGAAGAGCCTGTGCCACACCATTTCACGTCCACCAGGTGGGCAAAGAGTGACAGTCTGTCCACGTGGGGAAAGGGGTGGGATGCTGAGCATGTGGCATGGCTAAAACCCTGGTACCCCATTGGTGGAGATATAAGAGGCTCCAGCTAAATTGGCGAAGTGTTGACAAGCTCTAATAAACTCAAAGGTGCCCGTTTCTGTGAGACAGCGATCCACTCACTCGGCATATAATTCTGAAAACTTAGACCTTAATTAATTGCCCATCAAAAGCTGTCCAGAGATAGAGGCATCGTGATCTGTTCATACAGTGGAATGGTACACTGGGAGTAAAAATAAACCAAGGCAATAAGCTTCAACACAGATGGATACAGTCAGGTCCAAAAAGTGTTAAAACGTGTGCAGGAAACCAAAGACACCAATTTTAGAATAGTGGATATTTCTGGGAACGGAGGGGTTTGGGAAGGAGATCAGAAAGGGACACACACACACAGGGGATTTAATTCTATCTGTGATGATTTCTTAGGAAAATAAAAATATCTGAGAGATGGCAAAGTGTCACGATTGGACAGAACTGGGTGGCCGTCTATTGCTGTTCTGTCTGATCCTTCTGAAGCCTGAAATTTTTTCTCTATTTTCTGTATGTTTAAAATTGGTGATTTTTTTTTTTTTTTTAGTAATCTCTACACCCAACATGGGGCTCAAAATCATGACCCTAAGTTCATTGCATACTCTCCCAAGAAAGCCAACCAGGCACCCCTGAGATATTCGGTCATTTTAAAGATCGGAGAGGCGGGGAGACCAGGAGGAGACTACACAGCAGAGGTGGTTTGTTAGTAACGCTACCTGTCGCGTGTGCAGGGCCGTCACAGCTAGTGTCCTGACACATGTCACGGAGGCTCGCCAGAGTTGGGAAGCTGGGCACAGCAGGCTTCAGAGCCCTTTATAGGGGAGAGAATGGAGGCTTGGGGAAGTGGTTTCTCCAGGGTCACTAGGGAGGGAGGACGGGTGCCCTTCCCCTCCGCTGTGTCTTAGCACCTGCCCATCACAGGAGACTTCAAAGGCCAAACAACCTTCAGAGCCAATCACCCTCTCACTTCTTTGGTGCACTGCGCTGTTCTAGTTTTTTCTTCCGATTAGGGACAACTTGGAAAATACAGAAAAGCACCAGGAAGGACATGAAAGTCACCTGTGATCTTCATGGTCTTTTAAATTTTCTTTAATATTTATTTAGTTTTGAGAGATGGAATGTAAGCGGGGGAGGAGCAGAGAGAGAGAGAGAGAGAGAGAGAGAGAGACGGAGAGGGAGACACAGAATCTGAAGCAGACTCCAGGGGCTCTGAGCGGTCAGCACTGAGTCTGAAGTGGGACTTGAACCAAAAAACTGTTGAGATCATGACCTGAGCCAAGATCAAGAGTCAGATGCTTAACCAACTGACCACCCAGTGCCCCTTTGTCTTTTAAAGTCAGCTCCACTGAGGGGTGGCTGGGTCGGTTGAGCAGCCGGGTCATGATCTCAACAGTTGGTAGGTTCGAGCCCTGTGTCAGGCTCTGTGCTGGCAGTAAAGAGCCCTCTAGGGATTCTCTCTCTCTCTCCCCTTCTCTTTCTCTGTCCCCCCCCCCGCCGTGCACTCTCTCTCAAAATAAATAAATAAACTAAAAAAAAAAAAAGGTTCAATGAGGTACATGTAATTCCTACATAATAAAATCATCAACTTTAAAAGCACAACAGTAATGCTAGACAAGTTGGGGTTATATGAATGTGCTTGAACAAAGAAGAAATGCGTTTCACAAATATGAGTAATTCTTATTGTCATACAACTTTTAGAAATAACTATGGTAAAGTTACTTTCACCTTGAAGCCACATGACCGGCCAGGTGGGTCTGTGTTTCACTGCCTGAACTTGGGGGTAGTTTATAATGTCCCGGCATGAGGTGCCAAGAGTTTTCAAATTATAGTAGAAGGTGTGGCTGTTCATACCATTTAAAAATTTAAAACAACAGCAACAACGATTTGGCAGGGTCAGACTGTGACCTAGTGAGGAACTGCGGTCTTGGGGTCTTGGTTCGCTGCCAAGCCATAAACACCTTTACCTGTGGCTTTTGGGAGGAAATGAGAGAAGGAAAGAGCCTACCCCTCTTGGGGTCCGGGAGGGTAGAAGAGAGAGGACACCGAGACACAGGGGGTCCTCCTGGCCCTCCCCCAGGCTTGCTGCAGGAACCGGAGGTGGGGCCCTCTTCTCTCCTCCAAAATGCCTCCCCATCTGTTAAAGTGGTTCTTTACTCACATTTCAAGATTCAGCAGCTTTTTAGGGAAACGTGCTGTGGGCAAGTGCTGTGTGAGAGAGAGGAGGTGGGCAGCAGAGAGAGAGGCACCCTGAAGATGAGTGAGACACAGCCTCTGGGCTCAAGAAGTGTCTGGTCCCAGAGCTGGCAGGTGGGATTGGAGGGACAGACTCATTGACAGGTGACTGCAACAGTGCATTAATGCACCAGGTGGGGTGGCCCTGAGCAAATACTGAGGGTCTCTAAGGTCCCTCTGACAACATTATTTCATTCTCTGAACGTAATGAATGCTTGGTTTCTCCCTTTCTAGGTAACCTTGAATAAGTCACCTCTCCAATCTGGGCTTCCGACTTACTCACTGGTTAAACCAGAACATTTAGAACAAGGGAGTAGTTCCCAATCTTTCTCCACAACGGCTTTTATCTAAAGATTTGACCAACAAACATTGCATTATGGGATCTTTTGTCTTCTCTTTCATATGAATTCGGTCCACATATTACATTCAATCAGAACTTTGATTGATATAAGTTGTGTGGTTATAAAAGAAAGTTGAATAGATAGAATTCAAGCCCAAAGCAAGGGCACTGGTATTTAGTCCATCGATGCCATTTTATAGCAGATACTTCCAGAAAAGATTAAAGGTATCTTTCAAATTATCCACACATTAAAACACAGAGGAGCCTTTCATGTTAATGAATTCCAATATTTACCGTCTTTTCTGGATTCAGCAATCCATGAATCAATCAATCAACGTGGGTAGCTGAGTGCTCAGCCCCCAAAGAGAGAGAAAATGGATGAGCACTGAACCGGAGGAGCCAGGCGCCTCGCTGGGCATTTCATGAAAAAGATACCACTGCTCAAGAAATCATCAGAGGAGAGCAAGAAGATGACAAACGGTTAGAATGTGGTCATGCGTATGATTCCACTGGGGCTGGTAGAACTGAGCCTTGAATCCAGCTGGGGCTGGTGTATTCAAAGGCCAGTGGCCCCCTCACGGCCCCAGTCTGCATCCTTTGCTTCATGATAAGATGATCATGATAATCACCGAGGTGGATGGACCCCATGCCATGTGCCAGGCACTGCCCTGGGCTTCACACTCCATTTCACTCATGAGGAAACTTGGCAGAGGTGAGCCACGAACCCAGGCTGTCTGGCTCCAGAGCCTTACCCCCCATGCCCGTTGTCCCCTATGAATTCTGCTCTTGGGTCTTATGGGGGTTTGTGCAGCTTCAGATACCCTAAATACATCATGCAATGCTATTTCACCTTGCAGTAATACATTAGGTGTGAGTAGCACTTTGCACTTGACCCAGGGTGCCTTTGCACCCCTCATTCCATCCCCACAGCAAGTATACAAGATGAGCAAGGCAGGGCTTACGATTCCCCCATTTGGCAGATGATAAAACAGAGGTGAAGGAGGTTCAGTGATATGTCCAAGGTCATGCAGCCGGAACATGTTAGATATCAGACTTGGGAGGCAGGGAGTCACAACAACTAGAGAAGACTTTCTAAGTCAAGTTGCCCACTCCTCGTTTTTAGGTGGGAAAGCTCAGTGCCTGGAAAGCAAGCTTGCTCAAGGTCGTCCAGAAAAGATTTGTTCAAGGTCAAGTGGTAAATCAGCAGCCAAGCCATCATGCAATCACCGCTTCTGCCTCCTTGCCCAGAGATTTACGTCACGTTGCTTTTGTCGGATCTCCAACAGTCCTCTTGAGTTTTTCGACTGCCAGAATTTGTTTAAAAACCCTTCTGGTTGAGTGTTCTGTGATACGTGACATTCTCATGAATTTCAGAGGGTGTCACTGCCCAGGTTGGGGAACATCTAAGTGACCTCTTGGCTTGGGAAGCCTGTGATTCTGCCATCAGAATTCTACAGCAATTTCGAGATCATCCTCACGCTTTTGGTGCTCTCAGAAGAAAATCTCAGGTCTGGTCTCTCTTCTGGGATCTGTCCTGCTCCCTGATCTTTGGTCTGAAGCGGGGCAGTAGTTCTAAGAAGTTTAACTAGGACCACTCAAATCTGTTTCTTGTGCAGCTTCTTCCAAGATTACAATTCGAGGTCCCATACACCTCCTGCCAAGGAAGAGAGCACACATCTGGGCCAGTGCCACGGGGAGGCAGCCCGGCTTGTGTGGGAGACGCCCTGGGTAGGACGCTGTGAGCTCAGTGCTCTTCATTCCAGATGTGGCTCTGACATGAGTGTCTGGGTCTCACCTGTGAAGCTTGAACAGGCACAGGCTGTGGGGGGGTGGGAGGGCCGGGTTGGGGTGGTTGGAAAAGAAGCTTGAGAGGGAGTCCAGAGCAGTATACACCCTGGAAGGAAGAGGATATGGGACTGATAGGTAGGCACCCCTCTGGGGTGACCCTTCTGGGATGGAAAATTTTCTGCATGCATTTGGCTGGGCCCTAGTGCTCAGGTATTGGATAAAACACTGATCTAGATGTGGCGGGGAAGGTATGCAGCAGATGTGGTTAACATCTACAATAAGTTCATTTAAGTAAAGATTACCCCTGGTAGTGTGGGTGGGCCTTAGCCAATCAGTTGAAGGCCTTAAGAGCAAAAGATGGGGTTTCCCAGGGAAGAAGAAATACCTCTTCAAAACTATAGCACCGACTCCTGCCTGTTTCCAGACTGCTCTTTGGATTTTAGACTTGGCAGTCCCACAGCCATGAGAGCTAGTTTCCTAAAATAGAGATCTCTGAGTGAATGAATTAATGAATGATATTATATATATTTCTCCAGTTGGTTCTGTTTTGCTGGAGAACTCTCTTCACACCTTGAGAACAGATCTTACCCTTTAGCCCTCTGTTCTCATACCCCAGCGCATCCCTCCGTCTGCAGACCACACCCCTAGGTTTTACTTCAGCCTCCTTTCCACACTCTTGACCACGAAAGGGCCGGAAGGACCCAGAGGGGAATGGATTGTAGAAGAGCAAGCTTGGCAGCTTCTGGAAGAGCCTAGAGGTCTGAAACCGTGCGGGGAGACAGAACAGATTATTTCTGGCTTCTCAGGATGCAGGGAGCAGCCTGGACAACCCAATCTGTCTGCGAGGATATTTCTCAGGCGTTGGCAAGAGAGGCTATGCCAATGTTTTCCCAGCCTTTCCCAGCATCCAGAAATGGTTTTCCTGGGAAGAATCTCCTTGCTCAGTGCCCACAGCACCATGAGAAGGTGGCTATTTCCTGCTGGCTCTGTAAATGGGATGGGGACCTATGATCCTGTGGCAGTCCGGACTCTTGGTTACAAGTGACCAGGACTGTCTGTGGCCATCTTCAGCAGGGAGCGATTTATGGGAAGCCAGTGAGGGCAGTCAAGGGAACCACAGAACTCCAGCCAATGGGATACTGCAGGCACAGTCTGATCCAGGCGTCTCTACTGAGACTGAATTTTACGTGCAAGCATCTGCTCACCACTCACTCAAGAGTCAGCCTAAGGAATGAGTACCTGATTGGCTGAGATTATTTATCATACATGCCTATTCATTATCCAGGTAGGAGGAGACGCTGGGGAAAAATCACTATGCTTTACAGTAATGGTGGCCATGGGAAATGGGTGCTAATTTTTTCCTTCTTCACAATGGGGAATTCCCCCCAAAGGAAAGCAGGGTTCCAGGTGGGGCGTGGATACTGGACAAGTAACTGCCACACCTTTGGAGCTGTTGTCCTGTTTCAGTCACTAACAGATGGTGTTGCTTAAAAATCAGAACTCAGATGTGAACTTGGATGACCTGAGATCAAGTTCTACCACTTCCTGGCTTCCTGATTCTGGGCAAGTTATCGAAGCTCTAGAAGCCTTGATTTCCTCCTCTGAAAAATGGGGAGAATAACAGCACAGACAGCTCACAAAATTTCCTATGAAAACACTTCATAAAGTATTTTGAGCCCCGGCGGGGGACTGGGGGGGGGGAGGGGGTTGGAGCCATCCATGCCCGAGGCATCTTTTCATCCTGGTGCTGAGTTCACAGCCTGGCACCATGCTGTGGGTCCATGCCAGTAAGTGTTTGTTGGGCAAATGGATAAACAAGCAAGTGAGTTTTTATTATCATCCTAACTTGACCTTCAGCTTTGAAAAAAAAAAAAGGACAAGACGTTTTTGGACTCTGATGTGGGTTTCTTGAGCTGAAGCGTCACAAACGAGATTATATATACATATACGTATATATTTCTTAAACAACCCCTTCGACATTTTCATTTTAATATGTGAAACTCGGCTACTTGTCTCAGAAAGAGTTTATGGGGAAAAAAAGATTCCAGCTGGCTTTGGGGCAGCCCATAAAAATATGCTGAAAACTGACCATTTGGAGAGGAAGGGCTGTTGGGGGTAGAGATCAGTGATGCCTTAAACCCTAGTGAGGCTCACAGCATTTCAACAATTAGCTCTCTGGGCAAGAGGATGCATTCTTCATTCCTTCCTGGTTCCTACTCAAAGGATGGGGCCCAGAATCTCTTAAAGAGAAACCACAGCTTTCAAATAACAGACAAACACATCTTTGACACAGGCAGGCTGTGATTCAAAGGGTTTCAAGAGGTGTGGGGGAGGGAAGAGTTTTCAAGAGCTTTAACTGCAGCGGCTAATCAAAATGCCCCCAGCTCTCTCCCTCTCTGCCAGATTTCCAACCCTAGCCCTCTTTTCACTCAAGTCTGACCACCTCCAGGAAGCCCTCCTTGGTAACTCCAGCAAGTCATGGGTTTGTTCAGCCATATGACTCTTTGACTTTAAACCCTCCAGAGGTGGCTTCTAGTGTCAGGGTCAAGTTCAGTCGCCTCTGTGGTCTCTTATGCTCCCCACCCCCAGCCTTGATCCAGTGATGCCAGACAGCCTTCAGCTCCGCCTCCTCCCCCCTCCACTTGGGCCTCAGCATCTTGGACCTTATGCTTGCTTTGGCTGGGATTTTCCTTCCCCTTCTTTATGTGGCTGGATGGTATTTACTCCTAAACTTAGCCCAGGATTCTCCTCCAGGGGACAGGGGGAGACAGTTTGAGTCTCCCAGACTGGGTTAGGTGCTCCCGCAAGGGCTCCCCAGAGTGCTCACCCCACTTAGTGTAAAGTCCGCTCCCTTTTGGGACCTTTGCTCATCTCTGTGTCTCTATGCTCAGTACCAGCCCTGTCTCAGAGAAAGTGCTCAGTTTCGCAGCCCTGCTCCACACGTGGGCAGCACACCGAGATCACCTTGGGAGCCTTCAAATGCAGACACCTGTGTCCTCATTCCCACAAGTTCGGATTTAACTGGCCTGGGCCTGGGGTTGGGGAGCATGGGGTGAAAATCTCCCCAGGTGGTTCTAACGTGCAGCCAAGGTTGAACAGCGTTGTGATTTATAGCACCTGACTTGGGACTTCTCCCAGCAACTCAGAGGAGCTGCACTCCGGGCTCCTTGCCCAGAGCATGACCTTGAACTCAGCCCCACTGTACTTGCCACAGGTCTTGTTGAAAGAAGCACTAGTCATTCTCCTACCTGGATCATCGGTGCTCAATAGCTATACACTCCCTTCCTCCACTGCAGCTCCCGCCCCCTCCCAGCCCTCCAGGCCTATTAGGAGGGACCATCTGCATCACAATACTTGTGAGAAAGATGTCAGTCTAAGCCCCACCCCAGATCCAAGGAGCCCTTCTGGGACCCTGCAGCGTGAACAAGTTACTGGATAATTCTATGCACACCTGTGTGTTACAGCTTGGGGTTCCAGCTCCTCAGGACCTGCAAAACCAGGCCAGGAAGTTAAGCACATGAAAGGTCTTCAGGGAACCACAGGAGGGGACTGGAAAACCCCTCAGTCTGAGCCAATCCTTGTTCTTTGGGCATGTGGGCCCCATGTTGTCGAATCCCACCACCCTTTTTTAATAGACCCCCCACACCTGGGTTTTTCTGTGAAATCTGGCCTTTTAAAGTTGATAAGTAATTCAATCACTTTTATAAGTTTTTATTTAATTTCCAGCTAGTTAACATACAGTGTAGCACTGGTTTCTGGTATACAATATAGTGGTTCAGCGCCTCCACACACCTCCATACGTCACCCAGTGCTCATCACACGTGCGTTAATCCCTACCACCTGTCTTACCCATCCCCACACTCTGCCCCTCTGGTTAAGAGTCAGTTCTCCATAGTTAAGAGTCTGTCTCTTGGTTTGTCTCTCTCTCTTTTTTCTCCCTTTGCTCGTTCACCCACATATGGGTGAAACCATATGATATGTGTCTTTCTTTGACACATACACTTAGCATGACACACTGTAGATACAACCACATCATTGCATATGGCAAGATTCCATTCTTTGTGATGGCTCAGTAATATTCCATTGCCTATGTTCTTTATCCATTCATCAGCTGCGGCCACAAATCGCTTCCATAATTTGGCCATTGTTGACAACACTGCTTTAAACATGGGGGTGCATGCATCCCTTTGTAACTCAACCAGTTTAATATATTTCTCAGGCCAAACAAAGCTCACCTAAGGACGGCGTTTAGCCAGTGGACGGCAAGTTTGCTGTGAATGTTTTCTACAAACACGGCATATGGGTGAAGCCAGGGGGAGGCATGCTTGGCCTGTGTTGTCACCCTCTCCTCTCTGCACAAGAGCTGCAGGACTTGGGCCAGCACGGGGGACCTGCAGGAAAGGGCCCCTGACATCTGTGTTGTATGCGTGCTGCTGAGGACATTGCCCCTGTGTTCGAGATGCTCCGCCTCTCTGGCCCTGGGACCCACGAGAATCACGTTTCTCCTAGGCAACTGGTTCACAGACCCCAACGGCATGGGATCGGGTTTTGGCTGCCAGAAAGCTCAGGGGACAACCTGGGGCCTGTCTCTCCGTACCATGTAGGACCTCGAGGCCTGTACCCTGGATGCCTGCTTCATTCCTGGGCTCTTCTGACCTTTTCAACTTCTGTTTTCTATTTGTCACTCGTCCCGTGACCACACCTTTAAAATTTTAGTCTCAGAAGTCCTGTTATGTGTTTTCTGGAATAAGGTATGCTATAAATAAATAAGCCCATACAAAGTAGCAAGTGCTCAAAAAAAGGTGTGTTGAGTAAGTGACTGCTTAAATGATTCATCTTGCAGTCGTCCCCCCCCGCCCCCCCCACAGAGCCCTGCCCAGAGCAGGTGTTCAGGAAATGAGGGCAGGATGCTAGGGCGGAAAGCGACGGTTTAGACATGGGGAGACAATAGATCCGTCAGTTCCTAGCCACTAGGACCTTAGACAAATTATTTGACCTCTCTTAGCCTCAGTTTTCCCACCTGTAAAATGGGGATAATCTTAGCACTCACCTTATTTACCAGAGATGTTGCAGGATTGAATGGGATTATGTATGTAAACAGACACTTGATAATTAACCACTGTGACTATTAATAAGGGCTTCCTCATACATGCTAATACATTATTTCATAGCCTAATTAATAGGGTGTAGCATGAGTGAGAATATAGTCCTGCTCTGCTCAAGCCTGCTAGAGTCCGACAAGCCATGTGTACATGCTGGGGAATGGAATGGAAATGAGTTCTGAAAAGGTCTCCGGTTCCTCAGCTCTCTGACCCAGGTCTCTGCTTACAATGCCCTGGGCCCCCCTGGTTACAGTAGCGATGTGGAGGTCCCATCACTCTCCAGCGTGCTCAGGTGCTGAAGACCCTGCCCTGCCCCTTCCATAACTCCGTTCCCAGCCCCAGTCCTGAACTCCCCTTTTCTGGAAGCTTCCTGCAGTTTCCCCCAAGCTTTCTAGCTCCTTTCCTGGCCCTGACTGGCCCTTTCCTAATGATCTCTTAGGAGTAAATTCATTGTGGACGGTCATTTGCCCTCCTTGCTTGATGGCTGCACCCCCACTGTAGGAAGTTTGTGCCCTGTGGTGTTCAGGGGAAGCACTTCCCGAGTACGGACCAGAGCACAGGGAGAGCATTCCTCTGGGGACAGAACAGCAGGTGGACAGTCAGGCACACAGCCCTGTGCTGTCATGATGGGTAAGGCAATTCATCATAGATCTTCGCCACGGGGAAGTGGCATCATGGGGAATGTAAGGTCTGCCTAAATGCCAAAAACTTATCCAGAGCGGGCATTATTGTGTGTGTGGTCCCGGCTGGCACCAAAAGCATCAGCATCAGCTGGGAATGTGTGATAAACGCAAATTATCCAGCCCCACCCCAGAACTACAGAGTCACAAAATCTGGGCGTGGGCCCAGCACTCTGTTCTAATAAGCCTGCAGGGTGATTTGGATGCACACCCAGTTTGTAGAGCCTGGGTTCTAGCTCCCAGCCTTAATTTCCCTCTTCTGTGAAGAGGGCCGATGCGCCTACACTGTCAGGGAAATTCCCACACAGGACCGTGTGGGAACCCGGCCGCACAGGGTTGGTGCTGAGCAAGCATCAAGCCAGCCTTGGAGGTTTGGAGGGTTGGAGGGCTGGGTGTTCCCTGCTGACCTTCCATGATGGGCGCAGAATCAGCCCTAAGACATGTAAGATTTAATAGATGGAGGCAGAGACGAGAGGAAAGAAAGAGACCAAGTTATGGAGCCAAGAAAGCCTTTATTGGGATCTGCGATTCCCGGGCGAGGTTCTGTGACTCTGGGAGTGGGGACTCAGGGAAGTAGCGTCTGGTACAGGAGGGGCGAGGTATTTTATGGGCGAAAGACTTCCGATCCGGTCCTGAGAGGGCAGACCACCAAATAAGGGCACTTTAGGGACGTGGTGGGATGGGATAGGTTGCCTCCTCTGTCAGGGTGATGGGAAGCTGGGGCTTCATG
>PJEM01020404.1:0-13596 GCA_004023845.1 Helogale parvula
GGGGTGACCTTCCCGCTGCCTCCCCGGGTGGAAACCAGGCCTCCGTGCAGCCCATGGGCTTCGGAGGCCCGGCCCTCGCATGCCACCCCCCTGCACCCCATCGTTAGGAACACGCAGGCCACGCTTAGCACAGGTGGGCGAGGGGGCAGGGCCTACACGCCAGGTGCCTCGGGGATCATGGTGGGTGTTTCCTGCCGCCTTTAGTGGGGCTTCCGGACTGACTTGTGCACAAGGACGTGTGCGAGTGTGAGGACAACGCCAGGTGGGAGGGAAGCAGAGCCCGCTCTAGATGCGGGTCTGGGTGATGCAGTTTTTATTTAGAGCAACACAAATCCCCAAATCCAACCATTTTCTCCATTAGCCGATTAGGCGAGCACCTGTCCCTGCCTCACCCCTCCATGCAGCCTTTCCGGGTCCTGGGTCCTGTTCCTCTTCCTGGGCCCCTGGGGCCTCTCTGGAGCCACCAAGGCTGCCAAGGGCTCATTGCTCTTGGAAGTGGATGAAGAATGTCCGGATTTCCTTCGGGTGGATGGTGAACTTGGTGCCCTGCAGGGGTGTCGGGTGCGAGCTGGAGCCGCCTGGGGGAGCAGGGGTGGTCTGTCCTTGGAGCCTCCTGCTTCCACCCAGCAGCCCCTCACGACCCGTCACCTGACTACGCTCTGCTGGGGCCCCTTGATGAAGGCCCGTGGCTGCCCCTCCTGCCCGGCTCTGCCAGGCGCCCCTGCATCCCACTGTCCCATGAGGGCAACACATAGGTGGTCCTGGCCATGCATGACCTCATTCTTCATGGGGAGAAGCTCTCAGTGCCCAGAGCTTTCTCACGGAGGCCATCCGGAGGGCCTGCTCTCTGTATTCCTGGGTTCCACTAAATATGACCTCGGGAGGGAAGCCTATTCATCCCTTCATCCACTCATCTATCCATTCATCCATCCAACTATCCAACTATCAATTCATTCTTCCTGTATCTGTCCATCCATCCATACATACATACACCACCCATCTATCCATCCACACATCTGTCCATTCATCCATCCACCCAACTATCCATTTTATCCATCATCCAACCATCCAACATACATGTACCCACCATCCTTCCACTCGTCCATCCATCATCCATCCATCTATCCATCCATCCATCCATCTATTCATCCCCAAATGACTAAGTGTCCAGCTATGTAGTGGGCACTATGTTGTGTGCTGTGGACAGAGAAGATGCCCAGGCCAGAGGAAAGAGGGGGGGGAGGAGAGCAGAGGAGTCACCCAACCGAGCCATGGACTTGGCAGAAGGTCGAGTAGGAGCTGGCCAGAGTGAGGGGACAGGGCAATCCAGGCAGAGGAAACAAGATGGGGAAGACTAGGAAGCATGAAGCTGCCTGCCCATGGTTCCCGGAGCTGGCGATGGTGTGTGGGGTGTGACCACCGCATGGCTGGTGTCAGACCCCCCCCCCGGTGTCAGACCACCCCCCCCGGATACGCTTGCTAGTTCAGGACTCACCAAGGACAGAGGCAAGGGGTTGTCTGCAGACACAGCCCCCTCTCCACATGACCTGTGTCAATGTGACATTTTACTTATGTCTGTGCTGCTTAAGTCCCTGGCTATCATTTCTTCCTCTTCTTTCTTTGGGGGTGAATTCCCTCATTTTGTCATTTTGGAGGAAAATAAAATTAATAAAATAAAAAATAAAAACTAGGGGCACTTGAGTGGCTCTGTTGGTTAAGCATCCAACTTTGGCTCAAGTCATGATCTTGCAGTTCATGGGTTCGAGCCCAGTATCAGGCTCTGAGCCTGCTTTGGATTCTATGTCTCCCTCTCTTTCTGCCCTTTCCCTGCTCATGCTCTCCCTCTCTCTCATAAATAAACATTAAAAAAATTTTTAAATAAAAATTGAAAAATTAAAAATGAAACAAAAATTCAGACAAAGAAAGGTGGATCTTAGGAGTCTTTTGGTCTTCTTGTTGAAAGAAGCTTGACAGAATAGGGAAAAAAGGGAAAGGAAAGAAAAAAGGTAAGAAAAAACTAAACAATTATATAATAATATAGAAGAAAATGAAGGCAATGAAGTCAAATAAAAGATTTTAAAATAAAGAAAATATAGTAAAAATATTTTTCTCTTTCTCTATCCAAGAAAGAGAAAGAAAACAAAGGAAAAAGAAAACAATTTCAGCAAAAACAGAAGCAAATTACACTAACAAATAAAGGAAAGAGCAAACAGAATGAAACCGAGTGAAGTTACATCAAGTTTCCCCGAGAACTGACACTATGAAGCTGTCTATAGTCTGTACACTCGGCAGGTGGAGGGACAGATAGAGCTGGTCTTCTAGGGGATGTTCTTGGAGGGCCCAGTGGGGCGGGGCTTGGTGTCACGGCTCCGCTCTCGCTAGGTGGCGCTGCTTAGCTCATGGGGGTGGATCAGTGCAGCGCACACACGTGTGTGCGGCAGAGTAGATATGGCTTCTCCCAGCTCCCTAGTCTGGCGCGGGAACTTCACGCTCTCGCTGACCCGCAATCAAGCCCCCCTCCTTTGTCTCAGGCCTCCATCCACTCCCCGCCTCTACCCTGTCCGTGTCCAACCCGTCCACCTGCCAGTCGGCACCTCCCTCCAGAGTTTTATCTCAGATGGGGTTGTGTTTCAAACCCCACACTTCAGAGACCCCACCGCTTGGACCCATGTTGACTCTCTCGGGGAGGGTCTCGCTGAGCAGTGCCGGGGTGCCGGCTTGCCCCAGAAAACCTTCGTGTGATTGCAGAGTGGCCGACTTTCAGAGATTATGGCAAATCCCAGCACACAGTTGGCTCCAATAATCTATCTCCTGGATAGAAGGAAAAATAAGCCTGAATGCCTAAAGATACTCACTGCAGAGCTACAACCTGGAATCAGTGCAAACGCACGACCACAGGCACCTGGTTTTCAGGTGCGTTTCTTTGCTTCTGTTGGTTTGTGTGAACATGTTCCTTCCGTCACTTAGAGACTTCAGGAGGGAGGATGTGGCTGGCCAGGGCTGCTTATTATCAGAGAGAGATTCCCGCTCACACTTCCCCCTTGTCTGCCCATGAGAGCACACGTGGAAACATCTGTTGCAAATAAATGCATATCATTTAGGAGACCGTTGGGCGGCAAGTAACAGGAAAGTTGGCTAGATGGGCTGCTGAGAGCTGGCGCCTAAGGAGAGAAGGTTGTAAAGTATCTTGGCCCCAAAATGTTAAAGTCCGCATCCAGAGGTGGCCGTGTGGCTCCGTGACGTCATCGCACGCCAGGCTCCTGCTCTCTTCCGGGACTTCCATGCCTGGCCCTGGACCAGAGGCCTTCCACTGAGGGTGCCTCTTGGTTTCAGTAAACCAGGAGGGTGCGTGGGTGGGAGAAACGCGGGGCTTCCTTCTCCCCCTGGCAGGGGCCATCCCCACGGGGACGTGGAGGTTCCCTTCCGAGCCCCATCTCTCCAGGCGTCTGTGCAGGACGGGAAGGTGGAGACAGACTCCATAGTCACAGGCTGCTGTTTCCGGAGGTTTGGTGGGCAGTTTCCCGCTCACGGCAGCTGACAGCCAGAGAGAAAGGGCTGCACCGCCTTTCCCGTGGGCAGCCTGCCGCAGGACAGGGAAACTAGACACTTGCTCCTACGCGGCAGCATTTCTGGGCCCCCTGGGAGGGGCCTTGGGAGTCCGGGGGCCATTCCGTGGCATCTGTCTGCTGGGAAAGCCCGCATCCCACAAGAAGGATTAGGTCTTTGGGAAAAGATAGGCACCTCTGGTGCTGAGCTACGGGGGGACATTGGGGGCAGAGATGGGTCCTTCCTGTTTGGTCAAAAAAACCAGGGTCTGAATCATCCCCTGCAGGTTCAAAGTCCTTCTAAAGACCGTGCCTCATTGAGGCCACACACCCCTGGGAGGCAGGGGCCGGGGAGGTCACTGCAGACCCAGAAGTGACTTCCACACGGGCAGGGACCGTGTCTGTGGGACAGTATGGCCCTCCATCCCCCACTTTCCCCAGTAAGAAGCTTGAGCTCTCCCAAACCCTGCCGCTATTCCATTGGGTAGATGTTTGCTAAGGAAGAGATATGCCCTTGTCTGTGGTGAGAATTCTGCAGAGTCTTTTTGTGTTCAAGCGAAGCCTCCGTGACTTGGGCCCCATTCAGGAGGGTGGGCCAGCCCGTCTCAACAGACAAGCACAGGGAGTTTAACTACAAACATTTTCTAGAGCAAGTGCTGCATGAGACGCCGCCACCTTTAACTTCGTCTAGCCTGGAGTTCCACAATCCTTGAGATTTTCGCATAATTGTCTCCATGCGAAGGAAAGCGCTCTGTCTTTGCAAACAGACCTGGGGAGGAAAGGAAAGCTTTATGGGAGATGCAGAACAGAGTGTGGCTTTGACCTCGGCTGGGGGGCTCTGGCTACACGAACACACCCTAGGCTTCCCTGCAATGGTTTAGCTCAATGTCACAGCACCACTGCTCTTTCCCTCGTCTTGGCTGGCTCCCTGAGCCACACCCCCACTAGCATCAGGGTCCCCGGCGATCCCTTTTCCAGCCAGGGATGAAGGGCAGGTGACAGGACGATGCTTTGGTGTTTCCTGGGCACAGACGTCACCTTCCTTTATTCTTTGCCTGGGACTCTTGGACCAGCCCTACACATGCATATAATATGTAACATACATAACAAGGCGTGACACATGTGTCTCCGTGGCTCTCTATGGAAAACCCTTAGGAACAGCACAGAAAAGTGATTAAATGAATTTTGTGCATTCGCTCACCCCCAGGTTAAGAGATAGAATTCTCTAGGACATCACAAGCCCCCCCGACCCTCCCCTTGAAGCAGAATTTCATCAGTTTCTCATCCACACCACCTTCTGCAGTAACCACAACACTGAATTCCATATCAGGCTCCATGACACTTTATTGTCCGTGTTTCCAAGGAGTGCATTGCTTTGCTTTGCCTGTTTTTGCAGTTTAAATGAAATGGAGCAGGTCTTGCTGTTGGCCACCTGACACAGTTTTTGAGAACTTTTCTGTGATCTGTGTACCCCTGAAAGTCACTCGTTTTTCCTGCCCTGTGGTGTTTCATCTCAAAAATATAACCACACTTCCCTTAGCTGTTTCACGGTTGATGGGTATTCCGGGAGCGTCCCAATTTGGGGGAGGTTTGGACCCATCTCCTGGTGCACATGCTGAGAACTTCATATGCTCAGGGACAGACTCACTGGCCCACAGAGAATGAGGGGGTTCAGCTTTTCCAGGTAGCTTCAAACTGCTGCTCAAAGTGGCGCACCAGCTCCCGACAGCGAGAAGCTGCGGTCATTCAGGCCAGGTTCTCCGTCCCCGTGGGGAGGACGGGCAGAGAGGAGCTGTCTTCCTTGCTTCCGTGGGGCCTGGGGCAGGCTGCCATGCGGCCGGTCTCTACTTCCCCCAGGAGGGCAGTGGCGCCTGGCGGTGAGGACCCAGAGTTGTCCTCCTGGGGAACTGTGGGACCTTGGGGGGGTCTGAGCCCAGGGGGCTAGTTGTCAATGGGGGTCTGCCGTCTCTGCCGTAAGTCGTTGTGGGGTTAAGTGCAAACGGTCCCCGGATGGCAAGTACAGTGCCTGGCCCATCGAACGCCCAAAACCCCAGCTCTAATTATTTCTTTTCCCCATGGATTCTTCCTCGCTCATCTGCTCTCCTTTTCGCCTCCCTCTCGCTGCCTCTATTTCCGTGCGTGTGTTGGGCGTATTTCCATACATGTCATGTCCCAACTTCTCCCTGAAGAACAGGCCTCTGGATAGCCAGCCATCCAGGTAAAGGACCCTACCTCAGGCCATCATTTTTTAAAAGACTTCCTTTTTAAGTAATCTCTACACACAATGTGAGGCTTGAACCTACAACCCCAAGATCAAGAGGTTCATGTTCCAGCGACTGAGCCAGCCAGGCGCCCTCAGGCCAACAGGCATCAACCCCACTTCCTACTGTTGGACACGGAGTCTCCTTCCAGTTGTTCTCAGTTATAAATAACGTGCAGCCGTTTCACATGGAAATGTATTTGTGACACAAACAACGTCTTTAAAGAGTCTTAAAAATCTCCAGTCGTGCATTTGGACACCAATGTCAGTCATGGGCCATCGTCCCCGATGGCCATCACTGGTCTTGAACCTTAGGCATTACTGACTTTACAGTTAAACTCCCCCCCCCACCCCTAGTCCTTTTTTCCCCCCATCATGCTCTTCTAGGCAATGGAAGTGTGTTTGTGTGATTTCTTCGTGTACACCCGAGGATGTCTCCGAATTCTAGAGCAACATCTACCCTTCAGGCACAGATGGGGTCATTCCAAATTTCGCTTTTGTAAGCCTGTCTGTGTTCTGTGTCGTTAACTCATGATCAGGAAATGTCTCCTCATTCTGCCACTGGAGGTGGGTGTTACCCCGCCTTTGTGGGCTGGGCTGAAGTTCCAAGAGTATGGCTGTTAACCACATGCTACGTAAACTGTAAATCATGGTGTGGGGAGAGGCGGTGTGGAGGGCAGGGGGAAGCCAGTGGGTATGACAGCCACTCAGGGCCTGGTGCCAACCAGAGGGTCTCTGTACGTGACCCAGTTAAGGCCCCCATGTCCACTTCCTTGCTGGTTCCAGTAGGAGCTGCCCCTGCCTGCTCCCCTCGGTCCACACCAGGTTGGGGGGTGCACTCACGTGCCACACGGGGCAGCTGATGCGTGAACCTTGGCCTTCCCATGCTGGCTTCCTGCACAACAGACAGGTGGTGGAGGGGGCTCAGGCAGCCACACCGTCTTCTCTCTCCACTCCCCCCGGACACTGCCCAGCTGGTGCCTGGGCTGTGCTCCCGGACTTGTGCTTCACCTTCCAGCCAAGGGCCTGCAGCTGCATTGGCTCATTTCCCAATCTGTAAAATGGGAATCATCTGCCTCCCAGGATTGCTTCAAGGATTCCATGAGGCCAGGGAATAACAAACACCACCTGGTGTCATCATTTAACGAAGTCGGCTCTGCAGCCCTGGGGCACCAGCCCTACCTCTTCTGAGGCATCACGCTTCTAGGGCTCCTGCAAGCACGGGAGATAGTTGCCACTTTGCGGGTTCCCAGCATCTAAAACCTCTTTATCTGGGAATCTTCTCTGTTATGAATCTGCGCTCACCTCCCACTATAGGAATGGAGTAGGAGATGCCAGAGACGGGTGTCCCAGGCCCCCTCGTAGCTAGGGGGCAGGCATGTGACTGGGGCTCACCTATCCCATGCACCTGCCTTGTTGGGAAGGCAGTGAGGTGACAGACCAGGGACGGGGTAGAGGTGAATTTGGGGCACAGGGGAGGGTCCCCAGCAGTGGAGGCAGTCATGGCAAACACAGTGGATTTAGTGGCCCCTTCCCTCAGAGACGCAGAGGTTTTGGACCACAGTTCCGGAGAGTGTGTTTTCAAAGGAACGGCATGGTGGCAGCGGTGTCTCGTGGACCCAGAATGCACTTAGTCCGTGGGTCAGAATTTCAGGACCAGGGACAGCGCCCCCTGAGACCTTGGCGCCCTCTGGTGGCCTGCATGAGAAGGAGCAGGACTAGACCTGAGCTCTTTCAGCTGATCAGCCCCGCCCAGAGAAGGGACAGAGGCCAAGGAGGGAAGAAGGAGAAAGCAAGGCGTAAGGAGAAATCGGAGGGCGTGCGTGGCAAAGGTCCCAACCATAGGCAGGAACAGTCACTCCAAATGTTCCCAACGGCTCACTCCATCTGAGAACATGAGTAGGGGAGGAGAGGGCCCAGATTTTGATTTATGAAAACATGTACTCACACTCAACCATGGAATCACTCAGATTCCACAATTATCAAGATTCTGCAGCATTGGCCCCGTCCCCTCCCTTTTCCCACAGGCTCATTTTCCTTTCCTGGAGAATTTAAATGACGACCACCCCCTCTTCACTTCAGCAGGCTTATTTCTTGCACCAGCAGAACCATCACGTGCCTGAGAACATGAGGGTAACTCCTTACCCAGCAGGGCCCCTGATCTGGGTCTGCAGGAGTGTTGCCTCCTGGTCATTCCTTGCCCCTGACGCAATCCTGAACGTTTGTGTGTGTGTCCGTCCGTCCGTTCTGCCACCCGCAAAGTGCTCAGTGGTCTAGGACGAATGTATGGAACTCTAGCTCCTCCCAGTGGTCACAGGGCTCGACTTCACTTGACCCCCAAAGGCCACCCTCCACGGAGCTGGGAGACGGATCTGCACCACCTGCGCCCGCTCCAGCCTCATCCCTGCCCCCGCTGCTGGGTCTCTGCTGCAGCCACGCCTGGCTCCTTCTTCATCTCTCCAGAACACGCCAAGGGCATTTCATTCCCAGGCTTTACACCGGCGGTGCCTTCAGCCTGGGATTCCCTTCCCTGCATCTTTCTTATTATCGACGGCCCTCCTCCTCCGAGAGGACTTCGATGGCCACCCTCCGTCTGGAGCTGCCGGTCCCTGGATCCTCCTCCTCATTCCGTCCTTTTCGTCATGCGTGTCAGCGTTGGAACCCCTCTAATTGGTCGACTCGCTTACCACCTCTCTCAAGAGCAGGCGCCTTGTCTACCTCGCTCCTGGCAACTTCCCCAGGGCTGCAAGCGTGCCTAGCACGCAGGGGGAGCCCTCTTCAGTGAATGCGTGAACCCATTCCGGCCCTTCCTGCGCTGGCCCCCAAGCCTGCTTCCCGCCGATCTTATCAGCAGGAGGAACAAATGACCCCCGAGACTCATCTCGGTGAGTGGTGGTGAAGAGTGAACTCTGGGTCCAGGTTTACACGACCCAGTGCCCTGCTCTTCATGGCTATGGGATGCTGGGCCGGGGCCGAACCCGTCTGTCAAATGGGGTAGTCACACACCTGCTGCCGAGGACTATGGAGAGGACGAGCATGAGCTGGCTCGGGAAGCATGCCTAGAAGCATGCGGGATGAACCAGGGCTGTAGCAAGTCCTGTGTAATTGAACCTGTGTGTATCTCAAGCCGATGTGACAGCCACCACTGCACCCAGGAGGCCCGGGACCCAGCCCACACTCAAGCCATGCCATCTGGGAAAACCTCAGCTATTTCATTTGCAAGATGAAACTGATGATACCTGTGTCCTTCCTGCAGTGTGGATGGACCACCAGGGTGGGAGGCAAGGGCCCTGGGCTCAGGGGCTGGCTCGGCCCCCAGCTGGTCACCTAGCCTTTCTCTCTGGCCTCCACCCTTATCAGGAACAGGAGAGCCGAGGCAGTTCACTGCACCATCCTGTAATTGGCTAATGAACTCGCTTTCAGGGATGACCTAGCTTCCCAGCACCTGATCAGCCACAGAGCAGGTGCTTGGTGAGGGGACACCGTGACTAAAGCCGCCCTCTCAGTCCTTGGACCACTAAGCTGTGACACGCTCATTTCACAAGACATAGTTCCAGGGGGAATTGACGTTCCTGGTCTGTATGAAGCTGGCACCCAACATCCCCTGTCCAGCCCCAACCAGGCAGTCCAGCAGCTGGACACAGGCGTGTGTACAGGGAGGGCGCCAGGAGGGCATCTAGAAGCCGCCCAGTGCACTGACGATCACCGGCCAAACCCCAGACGTGGGAGGAGGCCCAGGACAGACTGCTCACGGCCTCCGAAGGAAGCAAGTCTGACACCCTGGGCTTGGGCTTCCGGCCCCAGGCCAGTGAGACCACCTTCCCGTCTGCAGACCTTGGGCGAGGCGGCCCCGGAAAGCTGCTGCCACGACGGATGGGTGTCTCAGATCGCCCTGCGTCATTGCTACCAGTGCCCGTTCTCATCCCGCGCAGCACCCCCGTGTGTCTGATCAGAACAGGACACCCCAGCCCCTAGGGACAGGAGGGGCCACTCCTGACCCCACCCAGGGTCTCCAATCTGGGCGTGTCGCTGGAGGCGGTGGCACAGCAGTCACCCCTGCCTTGTGGCCCACGTTCTTGCTGTAGGACAGCACGCACTTTCAAGGTGTGGCCTTGAGCCCGGAGCAGTCTGAAAGGCCATCTGCCCCTTACTTGCTGTTTGACCTCAAGCTGGTCACTTAACCTCTCTGTGCCTTGGTAAAATGCAGCAGCAAGAGCACCTCTCTGTAGCAGGCCGTGGGGATGAGAGCAGTTACCGCGGGGAAAGGCCTCAGGAGAGTGCCCCCCGCCCCGTGCTCTCAGGAGAGGCCCCCCTGCCCCGTGCTCCCCGGTGGCAGTGGCTCCTGTCAGACACTTCCTGCCCCATCACCAGCAGGTACCCACCGGGAGGGAAGGGGCGGGGCACCAGCAGCTCCAGGCGCCTGCGGAGTGCGGTTACAGGGGACCCCGCTCAGAAGGCGCCCATGCTGGCGGTCCCTGCTCTGTGGTCACAGGCTTGAAGTTCCTCGCTGCTTCCACATTGAATTTGTGTTTTGCAAGTGAATCCAATGGAGCAACTGAGCATGTGCAGGGGGCTGGGGGGCCTCAGCTCCTGTGTGGTCCCAGCACCGGTCCTCCAGGTCCTCGGAGGCCTGCTACCCTGACCCGGGCACGGGGACCCCACCCTTCCTGCTCCCCTTTGTCCTTTGTCCTGGTGTCCCTGGCAGGGCCCAGAGTGTGGGGTGGCAGCTGGGGAGGTGCAGGGGACCAGCCCACGCACCCCAGTCGAAAGGTCCCTGAGTAGGGGGCTGGTGTCGGCACAATATCTATAAGAAAGAAGACAGACGTGAATGGTGGTAAAGCCACACTTTACTAAGAAAGTCAGTGACTTTTATGCCAGAGGGGATTACAGTTTTTTCTTTAATGATTACATAGTTTATGGTCCTTGAAAAAGTAAAAACATGTTCTGGGAAGTATCATTTTTTATCACAGAAGAGAGAACAGCCGTGAGAACAGAAGTAAAAAAACAGGAATGAGGGAGTCTGTCTCTCAAAGAATTTTCTCTTCTTCAAGGCCCTTTAGCAGCTATGTCTGGGCAAGACGCTTGTTATCCCAAAGAGTTAATTTTAGACAGAGGATTGTGTTTGCCCCAACAGCAGGCAATGAGCGGGGAACGGAAATAATGTAGGGAAAGCTGGTGTCACTCACTGACCCAAGTTGATTCAAAACTTAAAGGTATATGCCTTTTTGCTTTTGCAAAGCAACGAGAAAATCATAGACAGGATAAGCAGAAGCCACATGTGCAGCCCAGGAGGCCAAATGTTGTTTCACAGTCTTTGGACTTGTTCTGCAACTTCCCAAATAGCTCTCCTGTGCCCCGGAGGCAGTGCCATCAACGGTCACTTATATAGAGTCTCCTGTGCCCCGGAGGCAGTGCCGTCAACGTCTTTTGGCCTACTGGGCCCCAAGAGGGAGGGGGGCTGGAGGCATGGGTCTGGGTGTCCCGGGGTGAGGCCCGTCTCAGCCCAGCCGCCCTCAGCAGGCACCCAGCTCCCTCAGCTGAGAGGCTACGGCAGCCTGTGTGGGGCCGTCTGCTGGGCGCTGGACGCTGGGCAGCCAGGCCCAGGGAAGGGACAAGTGCCGGAGTCCAGCTCCAGGAGGTCCGGAGGTCCCTGAAGGATGGACGGTGTCGGTGAGAGAGATGGAGAGCGCCTCAAGTTTCTTCTTTGATCACCAGGCAGGCATCTCCGCTCTGTCTGCTGTGGTGTCTTTTTTTATTGGTCAAGCGATAACATGACATCAGAAAATAGAAATTGTTTACAGTGACTGATTCTTAGTGATAAGGTGCTTTAATCATCGAAAGTGCACAGAAACAAGTTTTACAGGAGTGTTTTTTTTAGAACCATCCCCTTCATTCTTGGCGTCAGTCCCCCAGATTAAGAAAGGGACAAACCTATCTTATTTTGTACAAGTTGTGTTTTTGCCAATAATTATGACTTTGCTTTTTAATTAACAAGTTACAACCAAATCATGCAATGTACTTACAGTGAAGTCGAGTAAATTTCATAACCAAGAATATAACAGGATGTTTTTAGTAAGAAACAGGATGACATACACATTATATAAGTTAGTAGTGCTAAGATTAAAACACAGGTTAAGTTGTACACAGATAGGCTAGGAGGTATTTTGTTTGGCTCATTAACCACAGGAGAAAGAATGCTTGGTAACAAGCTGCTAGAGAAAGCCCTTTCTCTGATGCGAGCACAATGGGGGCCTGTGCGTTGGCCTTGGACCTGGGTTTCCCATGTTCTTATCCATCCTCATGTACAAGGGAGGGCATCTGTAGAATGCGGGCCTTGGGAAGGGACCATGTTCTGACCTTGTTTTCCATTTCTTATCTCCAAATTGGGCTCCTTTCCTCCGGGCCAGACTGAAATGTAACTCTTGTGTTTTTAACCCCTTCATAGTCTATGTTTCGGGTCTGCAAGGCTCATTAGAAGAGCCTTTTGGCAAACATCTACAGTGTGTTGATCTAAAATGTCTTATGCAGGGACAGGAAAATGTTTTCTTCTCATGGGGTGACTGTGTGGGGACCGTCGGTCTGATATGGAACGCCGTTAGGCCTAATTAATGACAACAGGCTTATTTTCAACATGAGCAGTAGTAGCAGAAGGAGACGCCAGCTTCGCCTCTCGTGGCAGGAGCTGTGCAAACGTCCGCCGTTTCCTCGCTGTGACTGTGTCATCCAGCCAGGGAGGGCTGGCGACTTCCCCAGTCAGGCCCAGACACGTCAACCCCGGCTGGCAGGAGGGGCGCAGGGGCCTGGAGGGGCCGGGAGAGTCCCCGCTTAGGCGCCAGGCTCCCTGTGGCCCACACGACACCAACTAGCAAACAGAAGAGCAGGACTGGGGTGCCTGGGTGGCTCACGGGTTGCACGTCCCACTCTTGATTTCAACTCAGGGTCTGATCTCAGGGTTTGTGAGTTTAAGTCCCGTATCGGGCTCTGTGCTGATGGTACCGAACCAGCCTGGGATTCTCTCCCTCCCCCTCCCTCTTCCCCTCCCCCACCCACTCGTTCTCTCTCTCAATCTCAAAACAGATAAATAACTTGCAAGGAAGGAAGGAGGAAGGAAGGAAGGAAAGAGGGAGGGAAGGAATGGAGGAAGGAAGAAAAAGAAATAGCAGGACAGGTTGAAGCGAAGCCACAGAAGAAAGAAAAAGCTTTCTGTTGGCTGCTTCGAACTGCTTTCTGCCTACTGTTTGGACACAGGCTCTGCGATTTACACTGGGCGCCGCGGACTATACGGCTGGTCCTGCGTGGGAAGAAAGCAGGACGGGGCTTGGATCTTCTTCTCCAACCTTTCCCGTATTGTGTGGCCTCTTCCCAACATGGGTGCGTTCGGTATCTGTCACCGGCACACGCACGTGACCCACACACTGGGGTTCGGAGCCCAGGGTCTAACTCCCAGGGCGATGACCTTGCACGACTCCTGGCCTGCGGGGATCAGGACTCAGGGGCTCAGAGCGAGCAGGACAAGGCTCTCACGCTAGTCAGCCTGGCCCTTTTCGAGAGAGCCTAGAAGACTCTGGGCCAGTCATCGGTCCGTTCACGCACTCATCGTCCTGCGTCGACTAAGGGTGCTCTGCCCACATTCCACAGCAAACACTTACAATCTTCATCATCCCTCCTCCTCTCCTTCCTCCTCCTCCCAACCCTCTACTCTGTCCATGTCCCCACCCCTTTCCTTTCCCCCTCCCCCTCCACTTCCTCTTCCCTGCCACCCCCTCCTCACCTCTCCCCTGCTCCCCTCTT
>PJEM01020405.1:0-13592 GCA_004023845.1 Helogale parvula
CCTTAGAGAACTTATCTCCATTCTGAGGTCCTGGGGATTAAGACTTCAACAGATGAATTTGGAACTGAGCCCCCACGACGGGAACAATTGACATGTCATCTGTAACAAATAAATACAAAATGTGTATCTAATGACTTCCCAACCTCTGAGCATCTTGTGCAGGCTTGATGTATCCTCCCACAAGTTCGGAAGTCTCCTGCAGCAAAGAAGAAACCACCTTGACTTGCAATCCCAGCAGCCACTGCTTGCCTCACTTACTTGTGTCCCCTTGTCATATACGAGCCACAGAACCTGTCCTGTAACATCGGAAAACTAAGCCATGCTTCCCCCGTCTTCTCCAGAGTATGGGGAAGATAAAGGGAAAAATGAAAATGAGACGTTTCTGAAGTGGGGGAGACATACCCCTTATCTCTCAGGAAGGCTCTGGGACCCAGTCCTGAGCACCCTTTGTAAATTGCACAAACAGCAGGAGAACTGTGACAGCAGGAAACCCCCACCCCCTCAGGCCTGGACGCAGTGGGACATCTGCTAGTGTGTGACGTGGGAAGCCGGGGATGCCTCAGAAGAACGGCCCCCAGACACATTGGCCCTTGGCCGGTGCCTTGGCTTCCTCAGGCTACACAAGGCCCATTGTCATCAGAGGCCACTGAGCTGCCCATCCCTCCCACCACACCCTGAGTCCTCCCAGATGCCACAGAGGTTGGGGGCTTGCCTCTGTTTCCCCCCTTGGAGGATACCCAGGTAGACGCCTCCATGTTTAAAAGGGAGATAACCTTCATAGTTTACTTCCTGCACTTTAATTTTTTTAATGTTTTTTAATTTATTTTTGAGAAAGAGAGAGACAGCGTGAGCAGGGGAGGGTCAGAGAGAGAGGGAGACACAGAATCTGAAGACGGACTCCAGGCTCTGAGCTGACAGCTCGAATCCACAAACTGTGAGATCATGACCTGAGCCGAAGCTGGACGCTTAACCGACTGAGCCAACCAGGTGCCCCTACTTCCTGCACTTTAGAGGTCAGAGAACTGGATAGCTGATGAGGGGCACTTCCTTAAGTTACACCTTTGGGACCAAAGATGAGAGATCTAGCAACAGAAGTCACTAATACGTCACTTCTCATGAATACGTTCATCTATGTGCTCAGTATCCTGTCCTTTGTCATTTCTTGTGGGAGGTTCCTGGAGAAATGAAGAGTGAGACGCAATGACGTTTCTAAAGGCTGCCAGCAGCTAATGGAAAGAGGGACGCTCCCAAACCCCGGGAACATGACCACGCTCCTTCTTTAATGGAAGCGTGAACAGTCCCAGAGAGGCTGGGCACCATGACCACTGAAAGGTCCCAGAAAGACCGGGCACCGTGATAAGAGACGGTTCCAGGAAGGCTGGGCGCTGTGGACGTCCCCAGAAGAGATGGAGACAGACCAAGAGCTGAGGGCTAATGGCAAACTTTATTAGGAACAGCATCTTATTTTATACCCTCCTAGCAAGCCTGGAGAGCATGGTAAAGGTTTAGTCAACAGTAAATGTTTAACCAGAACAATAGAGACAGTCACAGATCAGGCAGAGCAGGAGCAGCTTGCAACTGTGTGTGGGTATATCTTGTAGCTTCTTGTCACTCTTGGCTGATGACCAGGAAGGCTCTGTCCTGCACGTCCTCCTGGAATTTCATCAAGTCCTTTGTTCCCAGCATTCTGGGAGAAGAAGTCTGATAAGGATGTTTCATACACAAGGACAGTGCTTGAGAACTAAGGTCCAATGTCGTGTTTCCCAACAATTTCTGTGTCAAGAAACCCGACACAAATGAGTTAAAGAAGCCCCTCATGGACTCTTTGTTTAGAAATTTTCTTCTTTTTCTAGATGTCATACAGAGATGGGTTATCTGACCTCCGGAGACTCTGGAGGACAGACCTGGGGCCTGCAGGCTGAACTCTGCCCCCTTCCACCTCACATTCATTCATGTGAAAGCCCCAGGACCTCAGAAGTGACTATATTCAGAGATAGGCTTTTAAAGAGGTGACTTTAAAATGAGGTCGTTGCGGTCGGCCTTAATCCAGTATGACTGTGTCCTTTTAAGAAGAGGCAGTAAGGACGCAGACACACACACAGGGAAGACCATGAGAGGGCCCAGGGAGAAGGCGGCCCTCTGCAAGCCAAAGAGGGAGGCCTCAGGAGGAACCAGCTTCCAGAACCAAGAGACGTAACTGTCTGTTCTTTCTGTTACCTCGTCTGTGGCACATTGTTATGGCAGCTGGAGCGGATGAGTACAGAGGCGCAGAGTTTGACTCTGGCCAGCTGGAGGGACAATCCCCTTGAGGAACTGCCACAGAGAAGAATTCTATTAATTGAAGTACAAAATCTCAGTGTTTTAGAGCCGTTGGTGTTTTGTTTTGTTTTGTTTTCTTGCTTATGTGAAGTTCAGTTGGTTGTGGCCAGGCGCTTTGCTTCATGCAGCCATTCCGGGACCCGGGTTGACAGGACCCACCATCTTCCACTGTGGTTTCCCAGGTCACCCCACGCTCTCAGCTGGGAGAGGCCGGGTAGAGAGCTTAGAGAATTGAGGGGGATTTTAATGGTCAGGCCGATGGGCCATACCTTTCTGTCAGAGGGCTCAGTCCCGGGCTACACTGACCTGAGGGGAAGGCAGGGAGGGGAAATGTGGCTGGGTGCCCACAGGAGAGGGACCGGGGCTGAACAGTCGCCAGAGGACTCAGGAGGCCTCGGCACAGGCCAGCACTCGGGAGTTCTGGAAGCTCTCAGAACTTCTCAAGAAGAAGGCTGCCGCTCTCTCATTGTACCTCTTTTCCGTCCAGCTTCTCCAAGCTCCAGCTGCTCTGCCAATCCCGTGCAATGCCAGCGACGTGAGCCACGGCTATGTGACAATAAAGGTATGTGAGCACTCTCTCCGAGGCTGCTGCACACTCCCTAACCAGGCCACCTACACCGACCTGCAGAGACGCTTCTGAAATCCTGAGGGTAGCCCAACACCCGTGGTTCGTAGGGAAATGGCACTTCCCACGAGTATCCGTCCTCACGAGTCAGAAGACGCGGACCATGCCTTAGGCTATGCAAAGCAGTGTGCCGGGTGTAGTCAGACTCCCTTGGAACAACAGGTTATACGAGGCCTTGTGTAGCCCAGGGGTGCTAAAGGACCTGTACATCTGGCCTGTGTTCTGAGGAGAACTTGTTTCTATTCCAGCACATTCATTATGTACCACCTTCATGTCGGCAAGGGCCAGGGATGCGGTGAGGAATAAGACAGACTCATTTTCAAGGAACTCAGAGAGAGGATAAAGGAAGTGGTCACTAAAATAGCCGGTCGTCAGGGCTATGGCAAGGCCAAGGCCATATGCAGAGGGGCCTTGACTCCTGAGCCAGCCAGGGAGGGTGTTAGAATGTCCTAACAGCATTCAGTGGATTCACTTTGGAATCTTTCTTAATTTGTCATTGGTCCCATTTAAATGAGAAGGAACCCAGAGCAACAGGTCAGCTTGTACACCAAACAAGATGGGACAGTTGCTTTAGAACCAGATGGAACCAGTTTGAATCCTGGCGTGGGCACCGTGTTTGCAAATTTAGGTCCATTTCTTTTCTTCTTTTTTTAATAATTTTTTAAGTTTATTTATTTATTTTGAGAGAGACAGAGCAAGAACCAGGTAGGGGCAGAGAAAGAAAGAGGGAGAGAGAGAGAGAATCCCAAGAAGGCTCTGCAGTCAGCACAGAGCCCAACATGGGGCTCAAACTCACGAAACTGAGATCATGACCTGAGCTGAAATCAAAAGTTGGACGCTTAACTGACTAAGTCACCTAGGTGCCCCCAAGAACATTTCTTTATCATTCTGAATCTCAGTGTACGCAGCTTTATAATGAGATGACACTCATACTTCCCTTCGGACTTCTTGTATGGATTATAGTTGATCCTTCAACAACATGGGTTTGAATAGCACATGTCCACTTATATGAGGATTTTGGACAGTACGGTGCTCTAGATGTATTTTCTCTTCCTTCTGATTTTCTCAGATATGTTTTCTTTTCTCTAGCTCACTTTTATTCTAAGATTCCAGCATATAAGACAGATAACACAAAATATGCGTTAATTGACTATTATCAGTAAGGGTTCCAGTCAACAGCAAGCTAGTAGTAGTTTAGTTTTGGGGGAGTCAAAAGTTACATGCAGATTTTTGACCATGCAGGTGAGGGTTGGTACCCCTTGTCCCCACCTTGCTCAAGGGCCGACGGTAATTAAAATACCGCATGCAGACCACAGGGCATAGTACCCGGCACCTCCAGACCCTGCTGCCCTGGAGGACGGCCCCTCGAATATATACTGGGTATTTGTTATTTGCTGGGCACAGAGAGAAATACTGAGATGAATGGAGTGTCTTCTGTGACCTCAGGGATCTTACAGTCTAGTGAAATGAACACCCATTCATGGGTTCATCCTGGGATGGGGTTCTTGTGTCATAGTGGTTCCCGGAGCACCCAGGATGGGCTCTGTGAGGGGCGGAGCCTGCCACGGTGAGTTCTCAGCCGCGTGGTAAGGTGGGCATAGAAGGATAAATGGAAGCTGGATAGAAAGAAAGGGCTGAAGCTACTGGTCGGTGCCAACACAGCCCCTCCTGTAACCTTGGGTGCTCCTGAAAGGGTGACCGTTTCACAAGGTCCCCTCAGATCTCATCTCCAGGACTGATGAGGAATGAGGGGCTCTTCTCCTGGGGTCTAGGCTGTAAGCTTGTGGCTTCAACCCCAAGGACGGGATTATTCTCATAACCCTCTGAGGCTTGCAGGTCCAGTCCCTTTCGATACATTTCTCATCTGACCTTGAAGGAGTGTGATCAGAGCTGCTTTTTCAACCCCTCTATCTTCACCCCAAATGAAAGACCTGGGGCGACCACCTCTGGGGAGGAGCTACTCCACGTATCTCCACTGAATGCTAGTGCAGTCCAAGCTGGGTTCGATCTTTCTCGTTTACTGGCTTTATAGTAATTTTACAAACCTATCATTTAAAGGATGGGAAAGTACACACATTTGCTGGGCTACTCAGCTGAGCCCAATACGGAGCAGTGAGAGGGAGCCTTTTAATTAGGATCCACTTACAACAGAGGCAGCTGAAGATCATTTCACTGGACCTCAGTACTAGAACGTTTTTCAATAGAAGGAGTGTAGAATTTAAAGTTAAATCCTTCCCTTTGCCAAGTGTGAACCGGAATACTCCGGAGCATATTCTGATAAGAAGATTGTAGACCATGAAAGAGTATGTGAAATGTCAGCCAAATGCTTTCTTGAGTAAAATAGCTCATTGGGAATCATGAGTGAAACTTCCGATTTGGAACACGGAGTTTGGAGTGATCGGAGATGCAACTAAATAGAAGTGTTCCAAGTGAATTTCTAGATGCAAGGCTTATTTTTCTCATTTCTTTCCATTAGAAAGTGGGAGACACATACTTTTGGGGAAAAGAGAGCACTTTGACTCTGTATGGCTTTAGTTCGTGTGCTTCGACCACATGATAATAATTGAAGTAGGTTAAGTACTAACACAATCCCAGGCTTTCAGTGACCCAGCACCAAGTTTGTTGCTTGCAGAACAGTGTGGGGTAGGAGTGGGTGCTCTCCATGTGGTTGTTCAAGCAGCCAGGCTCCTTCTTCTACTGGCTCTACCTTTCCCAACGTCCTAACTCTCCACGGGCGGAGAGAGGAGGAGGAGGACCAAGTGTGGGGGAGTCTTATGGGCCCAAGATGTAGCACAGATTTCTCCCACTCATCTGCCATTGGCCAGAACTCGGTCACATGGCCACATCTGTTGTGAGGAGGTTGGGGGGAGGTCTGGAAAATGCTGTCATGTGTCAGGGAGAAGAGAACACAGATACTGAGCAGTCTCTAACACACGGCCCAGAAAGGACAAGAAGTTAGCAAGCTTGAAAAAGACTTTATATCCAAGAGATAATTTTGAGGGGCCTCTGGGTGGCTCAGTTGGTTAAATGCCCAACTCTTTAAAAAAATTTTTTTTTAATATTTATTCATTTTTGAGAGAGGGAGAGAGGGACAGTGCGAGCAGGGCAGGAGCAGAGAGATGGAGACCCAGAATCCAAAGCAAGCTCCAAGCTCAGAGCTGTCAGCACAGATCCAGACACGGGGCTTGAACCTATGAACTGCAAGATCATGACCCAAGCCAAAGTTGGATACTTAACCAACTGAGTCATCCAGGCGCTGCAAACACCCAACTCTTGATTTTGACTCAGGTTATGATCTCATGGTTTATGGGTTCAAGGCCCGTGTCAGGCTCTGCAGTGACATTGCGAGCCTGCTTGGGATTCTCTATCTCCTCTATTCCCTTTCCCCCAAATGAATAAATAAATTAAAAAAAAGAGATAAACAACTTTTAAAGAATTTTTAATGTTTATTTACTTTTGAGAGAGAGAGAGAGAGAGCAGGAGTGGGGAGGGGGAGCAGAGAGAGAGGCTGACACAGAATCTGAAGCAGGCTCCAGGCTCTGAGCTGTCTGCACAGAGCCCAATGCGGGGCTTGAACCCACCAACAATAAACAATTTTTAACAAAACAATCTGGGGTTCTGTATGTTAACATGAATATTACACTGGGCACAAAATCAGCCCCAGTTTAAAATATGGAAAACCAGAAATGCTGATGGGACGAGGGCCTTTCAGAGAGGAAGCTCAAGTTGTTTTGTTCTTTTTTTTTGTTCCAACACTAAAACCTTCTTTTCAGGCTTCCTACGTTCTTAGGAAAGCTGTCTGTTCTGAATGCACTTTGGCCAGTTGTCTTCTCGAACATCTTCTAGCACTGGGTCTTGAGCTGAGCAAACTGGGCCTGGGCTGTGTGAGGTCTGGCAGTACACTGAGGTGGCCTGGGGCAGTCTGCCGAAGGCGTGTCTGGTTCCGCCCAGCCTGGTACTGAGGTCACTAGCACTTACCTCTCTTTTCTACAGCCTGGGGTGCGTATGCATTTTGTGGAGCTGGGCTCTGGCCCTGCCGTGTGCCTGTGCCATGGATTTCCTGAGAGCTGGTTCTCTTGGAGGTACCAGGTAAAGGAGACTGGGGTAAGGTATGCCCCAGCCAGGAGGGGGATGGTATGGCCCAGAGCAGAATGCCATCAAGAAGCTAAAAACTTACAGTGGAGCATCGTCTTGAATGTGTGACCATATGATACCTCAGAAGTATTGGGGCTGGAGATGGGTCCAGACCTCAGAGCTGTGCTAGCCCATATGCTGCTTTTGCAGATTAGAGAAAGGCAGATTCTTCCAGATGCTTTATGCCACCTGCTGGGAAGTCTTTGTAATGAATATAGAAATCTGCAAGCCTTTGGTTAGGAGAAGTGATCTCTTAGATGTAGCGTTAGATGCAGTACATGAGCCCCACCACTGTCTGTGGCTGCCCTATCCAGGCGGGCTCGTTGCAGCTTCATGGCGGTGACCCCAGATAGTGCCACGTGGCACTTTGAGTTGAGCCATTTACAAGAACGGGGATAGAAGGAAGCGAAGAAGGAGTGTCGGCAAAAGACAAATGAAGCCGCGCTTGAGTGTACCTGAACTGTTTGTTTTCTAGATCCCTGCTCTGGCTCAGGCGGGTTTCCGGGTGCTAGCTCTGGATATGAAAGGCTACGGAGAGTCGTCTGCTCCTCCTGGTAGGTTAGCTGTCTCACAGCTGTCCTGTGTTGGTTGTGCCTTCTGCCTGAGCTCTCCAGCTGCACTGATTTCCCTGGGCCCAGGTCAGAGCAGGCAGCCCTTCAAGGGGATCAAGGGAATACAAGAAACCTGATGGCCGGTGCCCTGAGGACGTCTCCCACTGGTCTGTGAGGGTACAGGGGATATAGGATTGCACCATCCAGCTACAGAACTTTTTCCATCTTGCAGAACTCTGTACTCCTTAAGCACTAATTCCCCATCCCCCCTTTCCTAGCCCCTGGCAACTACCTTTCTCTCTATCTGTGACTCTGACTACTCCAGGCATCTCTGAGTAGATCATGCAATATTTATTCTTTTGTGACTGGCTGATTGCACTTAGCATAATGTCTTCAAGATTCATCCATGTTGTAGCACATCACAATTTCCGTCCTTTTGAAGGCTGAGTAATACTTCATTGTATCTATAGACCATGTTTTGTTTATCCATCTATTCATCAACGGGCATTTGCTTTGCTTCCACCTTCTGGCTAATGTGAATCATGCTGTAAATATGGGTATGCAAATATCTGCTCGAGTTCCTCCTTCCAGTTTTTTGGGGTGTATGCCCAGAAGTGGAATGGCTGGATCATATGGTGATTGGTAGGTCAGATTCTTAACCCAGGGCCTATGGATCCCAGATGGAGTCTAAGGATTTGTATCGAGGGCCTATGAACCCAAGTCTATGTGTGGGTGTATGAGCACTTTCCTGGGGTGAGGGAGTTTCAGAGGGGTTCTCAGCCCCAAACTGTGAAGCTCCCCAAGTGGAGATAGGAACGTGATTCAGCCAGGCGTGCGGCAGAACCCCTGTCCCTCCTCGGGTCAGCCGTGCTGTTCGCCATGGCGGCTCCGTGAACCAGACCAGCTGCTCACCACCTCTTCTCTGCGCCGCCTCCCCTGTGTTCACGTCACCACTGCTGTGTTGAGTTTGAAGCCACCTGACACGAACTGACACTCGAATGACCACCAGGCAGGATATTCAGCCTGCCATGACAGGGGAAGTGCCAGGGGAAGTGCCTCCATGATCGTTCCAGACTTGTCATGGTACCGACTGACCGAGTGGCTGCTTATGGCCTCTTGAGTGGTGCAGAGGCATTTTTTTTGTAAGTTTCAAGTCAATAATCATTTATTGAGTAAAATGGATTTATTTACTCTTACAGCAGAATTTCATAGAAGAATATTTGAAATAGTGAGCAAATGTAACTTTTCCAGAGTTTAGAGGTAGAGGCATTTTTGACAAAAAGAAAGCCTCCAGTCCAAACACCCAGGAAAGACATTAAAGCATCCCCCCCCCAATTTAATTATTAAAATGTTTATTTTCATTCATCTCTACAAGGATCTTCCCTGACTCCCCTAGGCATAACTTAGTAATTAGTTTATCATTCAAGCTAGGACACTATTAAAAGAAACACTATTAGTAGTAACACACAAACTGAACTGTTCTGGACAAATCGGGACGTATACATACCCTAATTATAACTATTTTTTAAGAAAATAATAATTTCACATGTTAGCTATTGCTGAAGATTATACGTAACGTGAATCCTAAAGCCAAACACGATGATCTAGAATGCATACAAATGCCTTGCAGATCATTTGTATATAAATCTCATATCATTTGGCAATAGATTTTAAGTAACAAATTATTTTCCTTTAAAACCATGAAGCTGTTATCCCACGATTTTCTATCTTCCCTTGTTGCTGCTGAAAAGTCCCGTGCCATTCTGATCTGTGGGATCTTCTATGTGACCGTTCTCTTTTTCCTCACCCTTAATACCTTTAGGAGCTTTTTGTTTGTCTTGCTGTGTTCTAAACTTTTATGATATTATACCAGGACCTGGGTCTTTTTTCATCCACTTTTCTGGGTACATTTATCTTTTAGTTTTTGGAAGTTGTCTTGAATTATTTCTTTGATAGTTTTTTTTCTTCTATTTTCTGTATTTTTTTTCTTTATTGCTTTCTGGAATTGCTATTATTATTAAAATGTTCATACTACCCAAAGTGATTGACAGATGCTGATCTCTGACAAAGGTGTCTAGAACACATCCTAGGGAGAGGGCAGTCTCCTCAGCAAATGGTGCTGGGAAAATTGGATATCCACGTGCAAGAAATCCTTCCCTTACACCATACGCAAAAATCAACAAAATGGATTAAAGACTTAAATGTTAGACCTGAAACTAACACTCTTAGAAGAAAGCATAAATGAAAAGCTTTGTGACATTGACCTTGGCAGTGATTTCATGGACATGATCCCCAAAGCACAGGAAACAAAACCAAATATAAATAAGTAGACTGCAGCAATCTAAAGATTTAATAAGGTGAATGTTTTTGTGGCAAAGGGGCCTCTTAGTTTGTTGGTGATTTATAAGCGTGTTAATTAATTGTATTTACTTTTCATTGCAGAAATAGAAGAATATTCCTTGGAAGTGTTATGCAAGGTAAGAAAGATCTTTGGGTAACATTTGTAACATCTTTTCTGTCCTTGTGTGTTCACTGATAGGAGATAGAAGTATGGGTATTCATTCAATCCTAGGAAAGCATTTTACAGCATTTGGGTATAAAATCTTACTGACAGTTAAGATGGTATTTCAAAATGATAGCCGACACTTACCGTATATCAAGTACTATTACAAGCATTTGATGAAAGAAGAAACTGAGTCACGAGGAGGTGAAGTAATTGCCTGAGGCCACCAGCTGGGAGAGCCAGTCCCAACCCTGCTACAGCTCCCTCAGCCCTGCTCCTGGCCACTCCCCAACTCACCTTTCCATCCTGAGGATTTTATTTTTTATTTTTTTATTTAAAAAAATGTTTTTTAACATTTATTTATTTGAGAGACAGAGAGAGAGAGAGAGAGAACATGCATGAATACAGAGTCTGAAACAGGCTCCAGGCTCTGAGCTGTCAGCACAGAGCCTGACATGAGGCTTGAACTCAGGAATGGTGAAATCATGACCTGAGCTGAAGTCAGATGCTTAACCAACTGAGCCACCCAGATGCCCCTATTTTTTATGTTTTGAGAGAGAGAGAGAGTGAGAGAGAGGTGCAAGTGAATGAGGGGCAGAGAGAGAGAGAGAGAGAGAGAAAGAGGGAGGGAAAGAAAGAGAAAGAGAGAGAGAACTGGGGCTTGTGTTTTTATCTGAAGCAGGGCTCGTACTCACCTGACATGGGATTCGAACTCACAAACTGTGAGATCATGACTGAGCTGAAGTCAGATGCTTAACAACTGAGCCACTCAGGCACCCTCCAGCCTGAGGACTTTAACAACCACTTTATTTTGGTAAAGATGTTGTTGGCCAGACCTGCAGTTAGTGTGTGGACTGGTAACTGCAGTGGTGTTCCCATTCAAGGTAAAGCATAAGCACCATCAGGGAGGGGACCCTCATCTCAGGGCTTGCAATGGGCGGCCAAGGCTGAGGTGAGGAGCCTGTGCCCCAAGGTTCCGTCACCCCTTGGGAAAAGCAGAGGCTGGGGGAGCCGAGGGGAAGAATCAGCCTCTTGGGTGGCCGGAAAGCGGACCATGTCGCTGATGATGCTAAAATCACAAGAAGGCTCCATCCAGGAGTCATAGGTGTGTTTGGACCTCCTCCCAGCCAGGCCCACACGCAGGCTTTGGTGCCTCATAAGAAGAGCACTGATAAAACCTTGCTTTTCAGTTGGAGTTGTCCTTCCTTCCTCAGTTTCTGAGTCTTTACCTCTTCGCTCTGCCTCTTCTGAACTTGCTCATATCTTCCCTGAAATCCTGCCAAGATCTCACCAGTGACCCTGTGGGGTCGAGGGGGGGCTCTCCTCATCCCCCTAATGTTCCCTAACTGGACCCCTACTTGTTTTTGTCAAAACTGGTTCTTAAAACAGATAAAATGGTATAACTGCCCTTCTGAAGAAGTCCTTTTACTGAAACAAACAAGATAAAATGTGAGGCTCCCATCCTCCAACTCCACCCTTTAAAAATCATTTGTACGTGCACTACTAGGTATTCACCCAAAAGAATTAACAAAACATGCCCACCGAAAACCTGGATGTGAATGTTCAAAGCAGCATTCTTCACAAAACCCAAAAATAATGCAATGGAATCATTGGGTGGAAACAACCCAAATGTTCATTAACTGATGAATGGATAAAAAATATGTGGCCTATCCATACAGTAGAATAGTATTCAGCCACAAACAGGCATGAAATCATGATGTGTGCTTCAGCATGAATGAACCTTGAAAACATTCTGCTAAGGTAAGCCGGTCACAAATGGCCACATATCGTATAATTTCATTGATAAGAAATTTCCAGGAGAGGTCAATCCATAGAGACAGAAATGAAATTAGTGGTCACCTGGGGCCAGGGGAAATGGGGAACTAACTATTCATGGGCACAGGGTTCCTTTTTGGCGTGATGAAATGTTCTGTGACTAGATAGCGGTGTAACCGTACTAAACTCCGTTGAATTGTATATTTTCAGCAGGTGAATTTTATGGTATATGAGTCAGAGCTCAATGATGCTGTCATTTGAAAAATTATCAGCACAATGTTTATAACATAAAATTTTATTTAACACCCCCTGTATAATCTTTAAAAAAAAGTAACCTGCATAAGCTTTAAACATAGTGTTGTAAGAAACTGAATGAGGAGCCACAATACTGCTTATCTTCAAGTGTCCTCAAAAACCCTTTCCTCAACTACACCCCACCAAATATATTGAAAACTTTTTCTTAAACCGCAAGTCCCTAAATTTATGGGCCAATTCATCATACAACTGCTATTTGTTTTTGAATAAGTACCTATAGGGGGCGCCTGGGTGGCTCAGTCAGTTAAGTGTCCAACTTCAGCTTAGGTCACGATCTCATGGTTCGTGGGTTCAAGCCTCATGTCAGACTCTGTGCAGAGCCTGGAGCTCAGAGCCTGGAGCCTGCTTAGATTCTGTGTCTTTCTCTCTCTCTACCCCATTCACTCACTCTCTCAAATAAATAAACATTGAAAAAAATTAGAATAAGTGCCTTTAGGGCACCATGAACCTATTTTCTCTGTGTCTGTGGTCTTCAGATTCAAAATTAGGGGTGTTGGAATGCAACATAGCAATAATGGTATTTTCTCAAGTTCATTAACGTTGGGAGGCCTATCTATACCCAGTTGCCCCTTTCATTGTGTATGACCTTGAGTAAGTCATTTAACCTTTCCATGTCATGCTGTCAAGTATAAAACACAGTGAGGGAGAAGCACTTCATGTTCTCAAGACTCCTTCTGACCAGAGTGTGATTCTCAGTTTTTTGGCATTAAATAGCAAAAATTCAACCAAGTAAAGTATAAAGATCTAATTGGCTTTATGAATTGATTCATAAATCAGACAGCATCCCATCTAGCAAGTAGAGGGCTAGAGAAAAGATTGCTAAAGGTAGAGAGGGAGTGGAAAGAAGGAAATTATTAGCAGGGAAGCCATTGTTTTAGGCAATGTCACCCTTCTAAGGGAGCCGAAGGGGCCTCTCAGTAATTTCCTTGTGCTGACCAGGAAAGTTCCATGTTGACTGGTTAAAGGTTGCATTTAGGGGTGCCTGGGTGGCTCAGTTGGTTAAGCACTGACTTCGGCTCAGGTCACTATCTCACATTTTTTTAAAAATGTTTTTATTTATTTTTGAGAGAGAGAGACAGCGTGAGCAGGTGAGGGTCAGAGAGAGAGGGAGACGCAAAATCTGAAGACAGGCTCCAGGCTCTGAGCTACCTGTCAGCACAGAGCCTGACGCAGGACTCGAACCCATGAATCATGAGATCATGACCTGTGCCAAAGTCAGATGCTTAACTGACTGAGTCACCAGGTGCCCCGCAATCTCACGGTTTTTGGGTTCGAGCCCCACAACGGGTTCTGTGCTGACAGCTCGGAGCCTGAGGCCTGCTTCGGATTCTATGTCTCCCTCTCTTTCTCTCTGCCCCTCCCCCACTCA
>PJEM01020406.1:0-13592 GCA_004023845.1 Helogale parvula
CATCATCCCCCTGATGCCCTTGGCTACAGAATCACTGAGTGGAAGAAAACAAGTTGAAGACACACTTACATTAAACTGTCACTATCTGGCCATTTCCACACGTTTTCTGGGGATGCAATTTTGGCAGTAATCAGTGGATGAGAGAGATATTTTTGGAAAGTGGACATTCTCACACCCCACTGAAGGGAAGACTGTCCTTTTTGCCTGATAATAAGGCCTGTCCTAAATACTCAGCTTACATGCTTATATACCACAGGGGGAAGGAAAAGATTTATTGCTCTTGCTTGTGAAAGCAGGTGGTGCCAGGGGTGAATAACTGCCTTGGGGGTTTCACTTGTTGGGTTCAAAGTGCGGTTCTGACTCTGACTGTTGATAATCCTGACTGAGTTACTTACCCTTGGCCTCATCTGTAAAATGGGGATGATAAAAGCATCTACCCTGGGAGGTTCCTGTGGGGATTCATGGGGTTCATAGTGCCAGGTCCTTTGTAATTGTTTTTTACATCTTTGTTATTTTTTTACTAGAGAGAAATCTCAATCTCAAATGGATATTTGACAGCATCCATATATTTTGATATTGCTGACTTCCTGTGGTTTTATGGCTAGTGTCTTTAGTTTAAACCTGTCTTAAATCCTTACTTGTTCCTAATTAAATTGCTCTTTTATTTGTAAGTAATTTTTCTCTTGTCTGAATTATTGCGAGGGCGAAGCAATAGCTACTGGGCATAAACATGGTTGCTGCATTCTCAGCAAGCATCTGGCTCCATGAATACAAAGTCGGGAATACATTCTGATTTAATAATCTGGATTTTTCCACAATAATGCCTAACTTATTTCTGCATCCATATCATGTTCAAGATGGCTAGATGTTTCAAAATAAGAAATTTCAAAGTATGACTTTCAGAACAAGAAAAATATTTCTCAACTATTGTCTTGAGGAATTATGCCTTGGTCATCATAAGTAATATTTAGTTTTCACTAGAAAAAAAATTGTAATTTAAAACAAAAGCCTATTTTTCATGTTGGCAATATGGCTGGAGTTCCTGTTTGTCTAGTTAATCAGACCTCTAAAAGGGCAACATTCTTGGAGAAATACTAATGCAGTTTGGGAGGGGCTGTTATTTATAGATAATGAGTTCAGGTAGGGGTGAAGTTGATATGCCACATTTATTAGAGATAGAAAAAGAAAAGAAAAATTGGGCTGAGACATTGCAGGTTTGGACTTTGACTTAGATTAAGTTTATATGTGGGCAAACAAGTGGCAAATAGTCGAGAGCATGTCTGCATATATGTGTTACAGGTGCCTGGGTACCTAGACGAAGGTGACACCCCAAAGGAACGGGCAATAATTGTGAAGCATCAGTGACCATATGAAAGGGTTGGTTGACATCAGTGAAGTATAAGAAGAGTAACATTGTCATCATCACTTTCTGTTCTCCTGAGATCATGGGGTAGAAGAATTATTTCCATATTAATGGTAATTCCTGGAAGAACCAATTTACATTTTTTCCATAAAACCAGACTAGAACTAAGAGTGGAAATAAGATTGGACCTTCCAAGGTTGTTTTTATTATAAATTTTCTAGCTATTGAGAAAAATCGGTTTATCTTGGATCACTCGTAAACTGGGGGAAATATCCTTGTAAGTAGATATTTGGAGTTAAAGTCATAAATAGTTAAGAAGTGAAGCATTTTGGTGGCCACGCTTAGGCACATGACCAGCAGTAAAAGTTAGCTTTTTGTTTTAAAGAAATGCATTCTTTTCTTTTAACCAACAATATATTGTAAATATATTTTGTGAAAACCAAACTGTGCAATTTGTAGATGCATCAGTACTGTAACATCCCTCTTATCCGGTGCAGGGGGGTTAAGTTTATGAAATGTGAACCTAGAAATAAGTCAAAAAACAAACCACGAGCAGAGAGGCACCTGGGTGGCTCAGTCGGTTAAATGTCCAACTTTGGTTCAGGTCATGATCTCACAGCTCGTGAGTTCAAGCCCTGTGTCGAACTCTGTGCTGACAGGTCAGAACCTGGAGCCTGCTTTGGATTCTGTCTCTCTCTCTCTCTCTCTCTCTCTGCCACTTCCCCACTTGCTCTGTTTCTCTGTCTCAAAAATAAATAAAAACATTAAAAAAAAAAACCCTGAGCAGAAATCAAGGAAAATTCCTGTTACAAAGCCTACTAGGCTTTTCTCTCCAGAAGTTCTCAGTTCTTCACTTAGACAGTAATCTATAAATAAGGGGGTGTGAGAAAAATGGTGGACAGATTATACGGTAATGGTTGTCTGTAGAGAGAGGAGACAGAAAAGATATAAAAGTAGGCAGAGTGTTATAGCCTGAGTCCACCAAGCATGGGGCGAGTGGCGCCACAGTCTTGGGAACTCCTTTTCTTTTCCCATTTAAAATATAAGTTTGGGGCACCTGGGTGGCTCAGTCAGTAAAGCGTTCAACTCTTGATTTAGGCTTAGGTTATGATCTCAGGGTTCGTGGGATTGAGCCCTGTGTAGAGCTTTGTCTCGCTCTCTGTCTCTCGCTCGCTCTCTTCCCCTCCCCCACTCACATGTGCTCTATCAAAAAAAAAAAACCCTAAAAAATATATGTAAGTTTAGTTATCACAAGAAAAAAATTCCATAGCAATGTCTGGTGACAGATGTTAACTAGACTTATTGTGGTGCTCTCTTCACAATATATACAAATATTGAGTCATTATGTAGAACACCTGAAACTAACATAATGTTGCATGCCAATTATTCCTCCATAAGAAAGTAAAAGAATTATATTGAAGTCATAAAAGAAGAAGAATTAAACGTGAATCTAAAAAATCTCTGCCAATATTTCTCAAGAACATTTGAAAGAGTCCTATGCTACGGTGCACAGTACAGTATCTGATGCCCATAAAGATGACCAAATCACAAGGAAAAGCTTAAATTATGCTGAGGCCACTCATAGGTCAGTATCTTTTCATTTTACACACCAGACACTTGCTGTTTCCCTTGGTTATGCTGTTGTGAGGAGCGCCTACCTCCCCTCTTTTGTTCGTTCTTCATGTCTGCAGTTGTCAGGGCAAAGACCCAACCACTCTTTTACACTGGGCAGAGCATTCTGGTGTCACACTAGACTGTAAAATCACGTGCGCAGACGTTTGTGTATGGTATACAGAACTTTGACTCTCATTCTCAATGCCCTTGCATCGTGGCTGCTGCCTGTCCCTCCCCTTTCCTTGCTCCCCAGCACTGCTTTGCTCTCTAGCTCAGATATTGCGAACTCAGGAACAGGGAACCTGGGGGTTGCAAACTCAGGGCTCTAAGGGGCCACGTAGGGCCAAGTGGGGACTGCAGCAAATTGTTTGAGGGTTGTCTGCTCCTCAGCTCATGGAGATGGTTGCTGTAAGTGGATGCAGGCTCAGAGTTTCCAGAATTTTTCTCAAAAGAAGCCTTCATTTTGAGCTTTTGTGGGAGATTTCTAAATTTTTGTGTCAATTAATGTAATATTTTTAAATGTGTGGGATACATTTAACAGTTTGTGAGACCAATCTCACCCGTAGATTTGAGTCTATCATGTCAGCCTTATCTATTTTTGAAATTCATTCTATCTCTGAGTTTCTCCCATGCCCAGCCTACACCTAGTAAGATATGGATTAAGGACAAAGATGTGTATTAAGACACCACTTTAAGATAGAGTAAAATTTTAACATTGCATTATAAAATATAATAGACATAATATTATATAGTATATGTAGCATATGATATAGTATATAATAATTTATTATTATATTATATATTATAGTAGTATATTAAAACAACATAAGCCTAGATAGCAATATATTTCTATATATAATATAGAAATAAATACTATAATTTATACATATTATATATACAGTATAATATAACATATATAATATATATATAGTCACCTCCATGATGGTGGTCATCCAAGAGTCCCACCTAGCCACTGTCATCCCCTGGGAGGCCCTTGCTCACCACAGACAAAGCCTCATGACATCTCCTAGGACTCCTCTCAGGCTCGAATTCTCATGTCTACACCCGTCTTGCACTCTGAGTGTTTCCAAGAACACACCACTGCTCTGTGGCAAATTTGCTGAGGTCTTAGCTGAGCAGCCAGTTGGCACACAGTTTGATCCACTGCCCTGATGTCCCCATTGGCTCTGACACTTCTTACATCCTGAGATCCAGCTTCTGAGACCCCCACTTCTGGGGGCCCCAGTTCTGCTGGTGCTCCTGGGTTTCTGCTGAAGTCTGTCGTACAATTCCTTTTAAAAAAGAAAAAATAAATCAAATTTATTTATTTATTTTGAGAGAGAGAGAAAAGAGCGAGAGAGAGCAAGGAAGGTGCAGAGAAAGAGAATCCCAAGCAGGCTTCACACAGTCAGTACAGAGCTCAAGCTCACAAACTGTGACATCATCACAACATGATGTGATGTTTCAACATGGGTTGAAATTTGAGTCGAAATCAAGAGTTGGTCGCTTAACTGACTGAGTCACCCAGGTGCCCTTGTACACTTCCTTTTCTCTGCTTAGTCTTAAAACTGTGAGCTGTTTTGTCTGCAGCTATGTCTTCTTGCTGAGGAGTCCTGTTTTGGTTATTACTCTAGGGATCTACCTGGAGTAAACTGCTCCCCAGAATAACGTACTCTTTTTGGGATCCTCCCATGTTGAAGTTCTCATCATGGAGACAAAGCCCAGAGTCTCGCAGACAGCTGCTCCCAGAGGACTCCAGCGAGATTTTCACAGCCCTGGTCCCTCGCTGGGCTGGAGGGAGGGGCAAACAATCCATTGCGGATTCCAGTGAGGCGTAGCTGTGACAATACAAACTTTCCTCCCTTGGTTGAGATGTCCTCACCCCTGGGGACATCTGAGACAATACAAACTTTCCTCCCTTGGTTGAGATGTCCGCACCCATGGGGACACGGCTTGATACTGTGCAGGCTGACATGCATTACACTTATTTTACACTTAACAATATGTCCTGGAAATCATGCCTTATCAGGGCATGTCCAATTGTCTCATGTTTTTAGAGAATACCTGATATAATTTATTTACTCCTTCCCCTCTTGAGAAATTTCCAACCTTTTTGATCACAGACACTGCTACCGCAGCGTCAGTGAAAATGGCTCTTTCTTACAAAAGTATTTTTTTTTTCCAGAGTAACCTTTTCAATAATTGCAAATAAAGGATCAAAATACTTCTGATAGTTTTGGCAATACTGGTAGCTGCCTCTTCACTGAGTTTTCACGTTCCAGGAAGGGGAATTTACTGAACGTATTTGCCCAGCAGCCGGCATGAATGGAGCCCCTACTCGTTTCCATATTTATTCAGAATCACAACAATAATTGCCAAGCACCAGAGATACAAATCTTTGCTCTTGAGAACCTTCTAGTTGGAAGGTGGAAGTGGTAGCATCACAGACTCAGTTTATCAGAGACCTTGTGTTTGTCTGCAGGGTACAGTTTACCGAGTCAATGGCAACAAGTTTTCAAGGTTGGGAAATATTGTCCTGTAGATAAATTTTGCTTCTAATGGTATTTATTTTGTTTGGAGTTTGGGTTAAGCTTTGGTGATAGCTCCCTTGGGTCACTCAGCTCTGAGAAAGAGAAGGCCTTTTATCACTGTCTTTCTTTATCAACACTTGCAGAGAATTTTCAGAAAGCTTCCTTTTGTCTGTAATCTTATACGTTGAGAAGGTGGGACAATGACACAGTGGCTAAAAACAGAATTTGATTCTATAAGTGAAGGAGCGTTAAGGGCAAATACATGAACAGGATCTTGTTTATTGTGAAGAGAATTGTTTTATTAGCTTACGGAAGACATGTCATTCTTAAAACTGTCACTTCCATGAGAACATTAAATTAGCATGGGCTGCAAACTGCAAATGGCAGTTAGCCTAGTTATTAAAACTCTTTCATCTACCTGATTAATATTGTAATACATGAAGGGGAATCTTATGTTGAAATTTAAAAAAAGAAGGCGGATTTGATATTAGAAATCGAAATACAGTCTTAGTTAAGCAGTCACTTGTATAACTCATGACCATTTTGACTGAATTGACCAGATTCAGTCAACACAAATACAGGGTAAGTCTTCCAACCTTTGATGAGGTACATAGGATCAGATAAAATAATCTTAATGAGATGGGGCAGTAGACTTTTGCCAATGGTGCACTCTTCGAAGTCACAAAAGAAGTCACAGACAGCCTAGGGATATCTCAAGGTCTCCTAAATTCCAGCTCAACGCATCTGCAAAATCCACATACTTCAAATGATCGTCAAGTGATTATTTGAGCAGATATTTGGCTCTAGATAAAAATGGAATTTTTGTTGTCACAATTTGGGCAAATCATGTTGACTTTGGGTGCAAACAAGCTGGGATCAGACCTGCTTGATGTTGCTTCAGGCAATGATGTCAGCAGTTGCGTGCTAAGTAAATAAATTAGAGATTCAGTGAAAGCCAAGTTACACAAGCAGAAACACAACCATCTCACTCCAATTGCTTTCCACCATGGAGTTTGTTTAATTTCAGGGCAAAATCCAGGACAAGTCCGCTGGCAGCTCTGACGGCTAGTGAGTATTTCATAGGATGGCAGATTAACAACGTGAATGCTGAGAAAAATTCCGGCCAATTTCTCCAATCACTGGGAAGTGTCTGTGGTGGATGAAGAGTTGGAGGGGCAGGCTAGAAAGCTTGACTTTCCCAACTCACCCCTGCCCTGATTTGGTCCCTGACTCACCCTGCCCTGACTGGAACAATTCTCTATGAAGTTTACATTCAACCCTGTACTACTTAGCACTGAGTTCTTTTTATTACTATTATTGATAATTACAACTGTTATTTATTTTTATTTTTTTATAGTTTATTGTCAAACTGGTTTCCATATAACACCCAGTGCTCTTCCCCACAAGTGTTTTCCTCCATGTCCATCATCCCCTTTTCCCTTCCCCTCCCCCTTCAGCCCTCAGCTTGTTTTCAGTATTCAAGAATCTCACATGATTTGACTCCCTCCTTCTTCCTCTTCCCCCCACCCCCGTGGTCCTCTGTTAAGTTTCTCCTGTTCCACTAATAAGTGAAAACATATGGTATCTGTCCTTCTCTACTTGACTTATTTCGCTTAGCATAATACTCTCAAGGTCCATCCATGTTGCTATGAACGGCTGGATTTCATTCTTTCTCATTGCCATGTAGTATTCCATTATATAAATAAACCACATCTTCTCAGTCCATTCGTCAGTTGATGGACATTTAGGCTCTTTCCATGATTTGGCTATTGTTGAAAGTGCTGCTATGAACGTTGGGGTACATGTACCCCTATGCATCAGCACTCCTGTATCCCTTGGGTAGATCCTCAGCAGTGCTATTGCTGGGTCATAGGGGAGTTCTAGTGTTAATTTTTTGAGGAAACTCCACACTATTTTCCATAGCAGCTATACCAGTTTACATTCTCTCCAACAGTGTAGGAGGGTGCTCGTTTCTCCACAGCCTCACCAGCATCCATAGTCTCTTGTTTTGTTCATTTTAGCCATTCTGATTGGCATGAGGTGATATCTCAGTGTGATTTTGATTTGTATTTCCCTGATGATGAGTGACACTGAGCATCGTTTCATGTGTCTGTTGGCCATCTGGATGTCCTCTTTGGAGAAGTGTCTATTCATGTCTTCTGCCAATTTCTTCACTGGATTATTTGTTTCTCTGGTGTGGAGTTTGGTGAGTTCCTTGTAGATTTTGAATACTATCCCTTTATCCGAGATGTCATTTGCAACTATCTTTTTCCATCCCATCGGTTGCCTATTAATTTTCTTGATTGTTTTCTTTGCAGTGCTTAAACTTTTTATTTTGATGAGGTCCCAATAGTTCATTTTTGTTCTTTGTTCCATTGCCCTTAAAGATGTGTCGAGTAAGAAATTGCTGCAGTTAAGGTCAAAGAGGTTATTTCCTGCTTTCTCCTCGAGGGTTTTGATGGTTTCCTGTCTCACATTCAGGGCCTTCATTCATTTTGAATTTATTTTTGTGTATGGTGTAAGAAAGTGGTCTAGTTTCATTCTTCTGCATGTTGCTGTCCAGTTCTTCCAGCACCATCTGTTAAAGAGGCTGTCTTTTTCCATTGGGTACTCTTTCCTGCTTTGTCAAAAATTAATTGGCCGTACATTTGTGGGTACAGTTCTGGGTTTTCTAATCTATTCCATTGTTCTATGTGTCTGTTTTTGTGCCATACCATACTTTCTTGATGACAACTTTGTAGTAGAGGCTAAAGTCTGGTTTTCTTTTCCAATATTACTTTGGCTATTCAGGGTTTTTTTGTAGTTCCATACGAATTTTAGAATAGTTTGTTCTAGCATTGAGAAGAATGCTGGTGCATTTTTGATGGGGATTGCATTGAATGTATAGTTTGCTTTGGGTAATAATGACATTTTCACAATGTTTATTCTTCTGATCCATGAGCATGGAATGTTTTTCCATTTCTTGGTGGTTTCTTCTTCATAAGTTTTCTATAGTGTTCATCATACAGGTCTTTTACATCTTTTGTTAGATTTATTCATAGGTATTTTATGGTTTTTCGTACTATTGTGAATGGGATCAGTTTCTTGATTTCTCTTTCTGTTGCTTCATTATTGGTGTATAGATTAATGCAACCAGTTTCTGTACATTGATTTTGTACCCTGCAACTTCGCTGAATTCATGGATCAGTTTTAGCAGGCTTCTGGTGGAGTCGGTCAGGTTTTCCATGTAGAGTATCATGTCATCTGCAAAAAGTGAAAGTTTGACTTCAACTTTGCCAATTCTGATGCCTTTTATTTCCTTTTGTTGTCTGATTGCTGATGCTAGGACTTCCAGCACTATGTTAAACAACAGTGGTGAGAGTGGACACCCCTGTCGTGTTCCTGATCTCAGGGGGAAAGCTCTCAGTTTTTTCCCATTGAGGATGATATTAGCTGTGAGTTTTTCATAAACGGCTTCTATGATGTTTAAGTAAGTTCCTTCTATCTCAACTTTCTCGAGGATTTTTATTGAGAAAGGATGCTGTATTTGGTCAAATGCTTTCCTGCATCTATCGACAGAATCATATGGTTTTTATCTTTTCTTTTGTTAACGTGATGTATCACATTGATGGATTTGCGAGTATTGAACCGGCTCTGTAACCCAGGAATGAATCCCACTTGATCATGGTGGATAATTCTTATTATATGCTGTTGAATTCAATTTGCTAGCATCTTGTTGAGTATTTTTGCATCTGTATTAATTAAGGATATTGGCCTGTAGTTCTCTTTTTTTGTTGGGTCTCTGTCTGGTGTGGGAATCAAAGTGATGCTGGCTTCGTAGAATGAGTCTGGAAGTTTTCCTTCTATTTCTATTTTTTGGAATAACTTGAGAAGAATGGGTATTAACTCTGATTTAAATGTCTGGTAGAATTCCTCAAGGAAGCCATCTGGCCCCAGGCTCTTATTCGTTGGGAGATTTTTGATAACGAATTCCATTTCTTCACTGGTTATGGGTCTGTTCAGATATTTTTTTCTTCCCATTTGAATTTTGGTAGTGCATGTGTGTTTAGGAATTTTTCCATTTCTTCTAGATTGTCCAGTTTTTTGGTATGTAATTTTTCATAATATTCCCTGATGATTGCTTGTATTTCTGAGGGACTGGTTGTAATAGATCCATTTTCATTCATGATTTTGTCTATTTGGGTGTTCTCTTTTTTCTTTCTGAGGAGCTTGGCTAGAGGTTTATCAATTTTGTTTTTTTGTTTTTTTTTCCCCAAAAAACCAACTCTTGGTTTCATTGATCTGTTCAACTGTTTTTTTGATTCTATATTGCTTATTTCTGCTCTGATCTTTATTATTTCTTTTCTTCTGCTGGGTTTGGGGTTCTCTTGCTGCTCCCCTTCTAGTTCTTTTAGATTTTGAATTTGCACTTTTTATAGTTTCTTGAAATAGGCTTGAATTGCAATATGCTTTCCTCTTAGGACTGCCTTTGCTGCATCCCAGAGAGTTTGGATTGTTGTGTTTTCATTTTCATTGTTTCCATATATTTTTAAATTTCTTCTCTAATTGCCTGATTGGCCCAATCATTCTTCAGTAGGGTGGTTTTTAACCTCCTCATTTTTGGAGGTTTTCCAGACTTTTTCCTGCAGTTGATTTCAAGTTTCAAAGCATTGTGATCTGAAAGTGTGCATGGTATGATCTCAATTCACTTATATTTATGAAGGGCTGCTTTATGACCCAGTATGTAATCTATCTTGGAGAATGTGCCATGTGCACTCCAGAAGAAAGTGAATTCCCTAACCTCTGGTTGTAGAGTTCTAAATATATCGGTCTAATCAATCTGTTCCAATGTGTCATTCAAGTCCATTGTTTCTTTAGTGGTTTTCTGTCTAGTTGACCTATCCATTTCTGTAAGTGGGTATTAAAGTCCCCTGCAATTTGCACATTCTTATCAGTAAGATTGTTTATGTTTGTGATTATTTGTTTTATGTTTTTGGGTGTACCCAAATTCGGTGCATAGATGTTTATAATTGTTAGCTCTTCCTGATGGAGAGACCCTGTAATTATTATATAATGTCCTTCTTCATCTTTTGTTACATCCTTTACTTTGAAGTCCAGTTTGTCTGATATAAGTATGGCTACTCTGCTTTCTTTTGACTTCCAGTTGCATGATAGATATTTCTCCATCCCTTTACTTTCAATCTGAAGGTGTCTCCAGGTCTAAAATGAGTCTCTTGTAGAGAGTTGGATTTTGTTTTTTTTATCCATTCTGCTACCCTATGCCATTTGATTGGAGCATTTAGTCCATTTATTTTCAGTGTTACTATTGAAAAATACGGGTTTAGATTCATTGTGTTCTTTGTAGAGTTCATTCATGTAGTGGTGTCTCTGGTACCTTGTCTTACTTGCAACATTTCCCTCATAGAGTCCCTCTTAGCATTTCTTGTAGGGCTGGTTTGGTGGTGACAAATTCTTTCAATTTTTGTTTATTTGGGAAAACCTTTATCTCTCCTTCTATTTTGAATGACAGGCTTGCTGGATAGAGGATTCTTGGTTGCATGTTTTTTCTGTTCATCACATTGAAGATTTCTTGCCATTTCTTTCTGGCCTGCTAAGTTTCCATTGAAAGGTCTGTAACCACTCTGATACGTTTCTCTTTGTTTGTTAGGGATCTTTTATCCCTAGCTGCTTTCAGAATTCTCTCTTTATCCTTATATTTTGCCAGTTTCACTATAATATGTCGTGCCAAAGGTTGATTCAAGTTTTATCTGAGGGGAGCTCTCTGTGCCTCTTGGATTTCAGTGTCTATTTCCTTCCCCAGATTGGGGAAGTTCTCAGCTATAATTTGATCAAGCACCCCTTCAGGACCTTTTTCCCTTTCTTCTTCTTCTTCAGGAATTCCTATGATATGGATATTGTTCTGTTTGATGGTATCACTCAGTTCTCAAATTCTCCTTTCTTGCTCCTGGATCAATTTCTCTCTCTTTTTCTCGGCTTCCTCTTTTTCTATAACTGTGTCTTCTAATTCACCTATTCTCCTCTCTGCCTCTTCAATCCATGCAGTGGCAGCCTCCATTTTATTGTGCACCTCATTTATAGCATTTTTTAACTCGTCACAGCTATTTTGAAAGTCCCTAGTTTTTGTATCAATAGCTTCTCTGATGTCTTCCATGCTCTTTTCAAGCCGAAGGATTAATTTTATGACAACTGCTCTAAATTCTTGCTTCATTATATTGCTTATATCTGTTTTGAGCAATTCTGTAGCTGTGACTTCTTCCTGAAATTTCTTTAGAGGAGAGTTCTTCTGTTAATTCATTTTGGTTAGCTTTCTGTCTCTTGTCAGTTTTAAAAGCTCGTTATGCACTCTGCACCTGTGAGTGTTGCTATATTAAAGGAGGCTCATTGACTTTCCAGGGCCTGTTTGTTCAGGAAATTTTCTTTTATGGTGTGTCTTGGTTTCTGTTGTTGTGCCTTTGGTTATTTTATTTCCCTACTCAGTGATATTTGGGACTCTCCACCATGTGTACTTTGGTTTGTTCTTGAGGTAGCCCTGAAAAGGAAAACAGACAGACAAACATACAGTAAATAAAAGCACACAAATGCACTGACAAATCAAACAAGTAAGCAAACCAAAAGGGGAAAGAAAAGAAAAGAAAAGAAAAAAAAGGGGGGGGACACAAAAAACAACAAAAGACAAAGGACAGTCTAAAAGCATAAAACCAGAAATCCCAGCTACAAATAAAGAGTAGGGTGGAGGCAATGCTGTTGGAAGAGCATCTACAGAGAAAGAAGTGACAGAGGTGTGGAGGAAGTGAAATTGAATGTTGATCAGGCAGAGAGACTAAAAGGCTTAATTCAGTGAGAGAAAGAGGAGAATATGGTAGGAAGTGAGGAGAAAAAAAAAAAGAAGAGTTACCCAAAGAAGCTATATAGTCTGATTATTCCAGAGAGAGAGAGAATGGAAGGCAGCATCAAGAGAATGGATTGAGTATGACTATTTAGGCAAACCAATATCCCACATGCCCAGTCCAGCAGGGGGAAGAGATAAGAATGATATAAGGGAAGTAAATCTGAATAGCAAGAATTGATCTAATCATGACAGTGCTTCCATGTTGGTCTTTCTTGGGCTCTTGGGGGGAAAAAGGCAGCTTTCCAGCATGGATGGGCGTGGTTTGCGGTAGGTAGGTCTCACCTCCACTGCGGTCCCATTGGCCGCTCCCCGGGGCCCCACCTCGGTGATTGTGAGGAGAAGTATGGTGGTGCCCCAATCCCTTCTCTCTCTCTCTCTCTCTCTCTCCCTCTCTCTCTCTCTCTTTTTTCAAATTTTTAATGTTTTATTTATTTTTGAGAGAGAGAGACAGTTTGAGCAGGGGAGGGTCAGAGAGACAGGGAGACACAGAATTTGAAGACAGGCCCCAAGCTCTGAGCTAGTGGTCATCACAGAGCCCGATGCAGGGCTCGAACCCACGAATGGGGGGATCATGACCTGAGGTGAAGTCGGTTGCTTAACTGACTGAGCCACCCAGGTGCCCCCCCATCCCTTCTTGAACCCTTCTTGATTCCTTCTTGGCCCCAGGAGCAGGCCAGGTTGTATTTTCCAAGCCCTGCCTCATTTCCAGATCCTAGTCCATGCACTTTAATGATACCGACGAGATGAGATGTACTCTTGCAAACAGGTAGCGTCCTGGCGGGGATCAGGTAGGGGGAGTAGGGGAACAGTTTCTCCTGGAACCACCTGGGATCAGGGCTCCCAAGGAGAACATGCCAGCTAGAGAGGAAGGATCTCTCTCCCCCCGGGCCCTGCAGTTATAGATGGGATGGTAGGATCCCTCTCCCTTGTGGGCTGATGTTTTTCTCTTCTCTAGAGACAGCTCAATAAGCGTTTTCAGCCTCTCTTTCTTTTCCCCTCATCTTTCTGCCACTCTTCGTGCTTCCATGGCTCTCCAAGGAGGGGGGGTTCCTTCCACTCTGAACCTCTGGCCCGGCCTGTTTCTATCTTCCCCAGTTTTCATTCACTCATGCACCTGTGAGGCTGTCTTCTTTGTGGACTCTGTGTCTTTTCCTCCCAGACTCTTGCAGATCAGAGTATTGTGGCTTCAGTCCTT
>PJEM01020407.1:0-13584 GCA_004023845.1 Helogale parvula
ATGTTGGGGACTTTAGGCCATTGAGACAGAGGGCCGAGCCCAGAGCGTGTAAGCCACCTGAGTGTGAGCCATTGATGGATACTTCCAGAACCATAAAATTCACGAGGCCGACGGCAATCCGATCTGCACAGAGATCCGGGGAGCGGCCGCAGCCGTGGGCTCATGGCGTTTCCTACTTTGAGCGCTTTTCATTTCAGCTCGTCACGGGCCTTTAAAGACATGATTTATGCTCCCTAATACCCCAGGGAGGTTAAGTATTTTCATATTTATTGCTCGGAAGAGCATTGCGTGATTGCTCGCCTGTCCTGAAATCGGTTTGGCTGGAAACGGACACAAGAATTCTGACCTCAGCTCTGCGGCCGGAGCAGGCGTCAGCGCTTGAAAAATGTGAATCAATATCTTGCCCAGAGAGTTTATTTCACTCGGCTAACCTGGGGGCAGAACAGATGGCGGGAGGCAGCGAGCACACAATGCGGCTTTTTCTTCTGTAAAAATGCGGCTTGTACCCCCCGCCCCCCTTCTCAGAGCTCGGCCACACTGATACAGGCCAAATATCTCTCAGCTCGTCCGGGCTTTTCAGACAGCCCACCACCCACTCTATTACGTTCATCGCCGTCAAGTTGTTATCGGGATTATTAAGACCCGAGTGGGCTGGAGTCCAGATCCCGTCCTAGGCTCGCGTTAAATTATCGGGGCAAGACTGTGTCGCTGATAAACAAAGGAGTCACGGTGTGCGCCCACGTCGGTCTGGGTTCCGAGCTCGTGCCTTGTCTGCCGCGTCCACGTGCTGGCATCAAAGAATAAATCTTAAGAGTCCGTCACGAGGGTAGTGGTTTCCGGGTTCTGAAGCACTCGGGACCCGCAGAGGAAGCCCTGGGTTCTGTAGGGGACCAGCACCCTTTTCACGACCGCCCCCGTCTGCATCTCTATCTGCGCGCCCCCAACATTGTGTGATCCACAGAGGGAAATTGTTGATCCAGCGCGAACCAGTTCAACTTCCCTCCTCCTCCGTCTCCGAAGTATCCCCCACGGAGGAGGAAAACGCTTTAAACCGCACCTGAGCTATAAACAATTTATTCTGAAGGTAACAGTGTTAGTATTTCAGTATGTAAACCTTTAGCTAATAAAAATCAAAGTAGCCTAATTTGGAAAGTACACCCAAGGTTAGAGGGAAAGCTTGTAAATGTTTTCAAAGACTAGGTATTTAATTCTATCACCAGCTAGCAAAATAAATCGTCCAGCTGCGAGCCCTGAAACAGACACGGGTTGGAAATGAAATGTTAGTTTAAACGCATTGGTCATTAGAAATCAAAAGGAACGTGAAGTGTACTTTCTAGTTTATGAGAAACAGGGTGAAAGTTCCCCAAACACATTTGTGGCAACAGGGTTTAAAATTGCTTCCTCAGCTTTTCTCTGAGTGGCTGATACTCCGTCCGGTCTATGTGTGACTCCGGGGGCATTTTTCTCTCCCTTCCTTTTCTTTCCTGTTGAGATGCAAAGGTTTGGAAATAAACGGAGAGTGAGAGTCAGAGATGTTAAATTCCACTTCTTCACATGTCCGAGCTGCTTGTCCTGGACTCGAGGCTGCAGGCCAGTCTCTTCTGGGGGGTGAGAGGTTACTTCCAATCATGCGCGAAGGCTGACCCTAAACATTTCGCCGGCACATCTGCTCGTGAGGTCCGGCCTCGTGGGAGGGGTTATCCTGGAATTAATTAACTCTGGTCGGTGCTCCGAGATGTTTTCTCCACATCTCGTTTTACCCTAATCAAACTCATAAAGGCAATCGGAACTTCTTTTGTTTTTCCTTGTGAACTGTTAAGAAAAGAAAAAAAAAAAAAAGGAAAAGAAAAATATGTGAAAGGAAGAATCTGTAGCCGAGCGGTGTTTTTTTGTTTGAAACAAATGTTCGAGAAAAGCACAGCAGTTTCATTTCTTCAGAGATGTGTCTGTCACTTCAGGTTACGGTTGACTTGTGGCTCCTTCCTCCGTTACGGTGATGTCATTTACAAGAACGTGGGATTGTGTGGGGTGTCTGGGTGGCTCAGTCGGTTAAGCAAACATCCGACTCTGGCTCCAGTCGTGATCTCACAGTTTGTGGGTTCAAGTCCGGTGTCGGGCTTTGCACTGACAACTCAGAGCCTGGAGCCTGCTTCGGATTCTGTGTCTCCCTGCATCTCTGCCCCTCCCCTGCTCATACTCTGTCTCTCCGTGTCTTTCAAAAATAAACAAAGGTTTAAAAAAATTTTCTTAAACCAAAACATGGGATTGTATCATCAGCAAACCCGGAGACTGAGCACCAGGGAGCAGACGGGAGGCCGAGCCACTCACAGATTTATTTGAAAAGGTTTTGTGACCACTAGATGTTGTCCCAGAAACGTCCCAGCTTCAGAAGGGGAGGGAGAGGAGGTTTCTGGGAAGCGTCTATAGGCACGGCACAGCGTTCCTCGTCCCGACACCATGACGGGAATGCCGAGGTCACTGCTCTTGGCTTGTTGATCACACAGGAGTGCAGCTTACCCCATCAGCGGCGGGGACGCCTTGCCTTCTAGGTGGAGAGCTCCTGTTTGAGGTGTGACCGCGCTGTAGAAACAGATGGCAGGGACCGTTGTGCAACACGGTGAAAGTAATTGAAGCCACTGAACTATATGCATAAAAATGGTTGAAATGGCAAGTTTTATGTGTATGTATTTTACCTCTGTTTAAAAAAAAGCATAAAATATACCCAAAACCATCACATTGTATACTTTACATGGGTGAATGTATATGAATCCTATCTTGCTAAAGCTGTTAAAAGAAAACTGCGTGTAGGTAGGGAGTTGGATGTCCTGATTAACGGAATGTTCTAGGTAATTAAGGGCTAACATGTTCACACTGAAAGTGATAAGTGAAAGGGATTCTTTCATGGGATGGGATTATGAACTTGAAAAACATTTTGTCCTTGAGTGGGTTTTCTAATCCATTAATTATATATCTTTAGAAATGACACAAGGGGAGCCTGGGTGGCTCAGTCGGTTAAGTGTCCAACTTTGGCCCAGGTCATGATCTCACGATTTGTGGGTTCGAACCCTGCGTCGGGTTCTGTGCTGACCGCTCAGAGCGTGGAGCCTGCTTCAGATTCTGTGTCTCCCTCTCTCTGCCCTTCCCCCACTCGTGCTCTGTCTGTGTCTCAAAAATAAACAAACTATTAAAAAAAAAGAAATATGACACTTGCCCATCTGCGGAGTGTCTCTGACTAGATCTGTTGTCCAGCTCCATGGTCACTGGCCACACGTGACCGTTGAACCCGTGAAATGTAGCCAGTCTGAATTCAGACGTGCTGTGTATGGGAAGTAACACTGAATTTTGAAGGTTTGGGATGAAGAACACGAAGTATCTTGTTAATGATTTTTATGTTGTTTCCATGTTGAAATGATAATATTTGGGGTATATTAGGTTATATAAAATATACTATTAAATATATTTGTTTCTTTTTACTTTTTTAATGTAGCTTATTTTTTTTTTAAAGTTTATTTATTTTGAGAGAGGAGAAAGAGAGTAGGGGAGAGGCAGAGAGAGCAAGAGAGAGCGAGAATCCCACTCGCTCCACCCTGTCAGCACAGAGCCCGACGCAGGGCTCAAACTCATGGTGAGAGCATGACCTGAGCCGAAATCAAGAGTCGGACGCTTAACCGACTGAGCCACCCAGGCGCCCCATGGCGACTAATTTTTTAATATATGTGGCTTATGTGACATTTCAATGGGACAGTCTGGTCTCGGAAATCAGACTGACTCACCCAGGATTCATGTGCTTTGAGAGACACTGAAGAATCACTTCTGATGACTAAGTTGAATGCAGCGGAACTTCCTGAACTGGCACGGACGTGAAGAGCATTGCCTCCCAGCGGTGGCCGCCCCTTCGTCTCTAATGTGGAGTTGTTACGAAGGGCAAGGCCCAGGCAAGGTCCTACTCTGACCGGGTCAGGGGCTCTGAGGAGCTAGCCAGCGTCCGGTCCCAGGAGGGATGGAGAAGTCCAAGGAATGGCGTCAGGAGACCCCGGAGGTCTCGACTCTATTTTAAGAAAATTAAAAATGAGCATCTCTATCTGGGCGCCCCCCCTAGAGAAGGCACCCTCAGCCATGTGTGTGCAGGACCCCAGGCTCCCGGCAGGGGTCCCCCCTCTGGCTCAGAACCTCACCCTGGCTGCAAGCCAGCCCTGCCACTCTGTGGTTCTGTGTGTGTGCAACCCCCCCCCCCCAGATAGCCACAGCCAGCAAGTCATCTCCCCAGGTATTAATTATGCTTCGAGTCCGTGCTCTGGTTACAAAGTTGCAGAGGTTTCAAGTGGTCTGGCCCCAGCGGTGTTTTCCACCATAAACCCTATTGTTTTCAGAGTGTGATTCTGCAGGACGTGAGGATTTCCAGGAATGCGCATATCACGGTGTGGCCGAAATACCCTGTGACCCGTGTCCTGTGCCTTTGGTAGGCAAGTCTCAGGAGGTCAAGGAGACTCCGTGGCCACACCGAGGAGGTGTTCACCATGGACGCAGGTTAGGACTGTCGTCCGTACTGATCGGTCAGAGCTGGGTTAGCACGGTTCCCCTTAGCCCTGTGCGGGCTGCCTGGGGCCCAGACTTGTCCATATGCAGCGTCATTCCTGTGGGAAACTGTATTCTGGCATCACGTTCCAAACAGCTCACGAGCACACTTCTGGGATTCATCTTTGCACCTTGGCAGATGCCTCCAAGCCTTTAGGAAACAACTGTGTCACTTCCACCACCACTTAGTAAGGAGAAGACAGGCAGGGTGAACTTGGAGAAGCTGAAGGTCGTGGTGAAAATCATAGAAATCGGAGAATCATTAGGGGTAACGGGAATTTCAGACCACCTTTCTCTGCCAACCGATAAATGGGTACATGTAGCCATAACTTACACCTTCTCGGATCAGAACCTCCGAAAATCTTCGGAGAGTACGTGTTTCTGCCCCTGTTGCTCAGGAAAAGAGGGGAAAGCCTTCAGAAGGTCGAAATCCGGGATCCGGGGGCCGCCTTGTCGCCTTATTCAGTTAGAAAATTGGTCATCATTAAGTGCTGCTATTCCGTGGTGTGACCCTGCCCGCCATTTTAATGACGTTCTGAGGATCCGTGTCATTGATCACGCGGATATTGGTAATATACCTGATTGTAAATTACGGTGACTCTACAAAATACCGCTAGTTAGACTTGGAAATAAAGAACCTGGTTGGGGGGTGGGGGGGAGATGCGTGACAGAAGTTTTTGCAATTTCGTGGAGGGTTGAGTGATGATTCCCTAAAAGATATATATATCTATATACACACATATATAATATATATATATTTTTTCCCTCTGCACAACTTTGGATGAAGTAGTATCATGTTTCAGGCAAAAAGCCAGTTGATTAGAAAGAACATACAGACAGGGGGCCAGGTTGGCTCGTTATTTATATGCAGGGCTTGAAAAATAGCCTCTCTCCTAGGCAGGAACCGTGGCCTGCACCCTGCCCGGCAGAAATCCTGCTCATCCATCAGCATCACCCACAGGCGCTGCCACGTTCCCAGATCACTCCCCGTCCCTCCTGGGCGCGGATGATCTCTTCATCCCTCTCCTGTCCCGCCGTGTCCTTTGTGCCGGATGATTTATCGTCATTTCTGACTTCTTTTCTCCCCCCTGACTTAGGGGAAGAGCGCTGCACCGTGTCTGCAGCCTGGGGAGATGCCCAGAGCGCCTAGACACAGGCAACTTTGAGAAAGATCCCAGCTCCGGTGTCCAGCCAGGATTCAGGCACAGGCCGGTGGGGACGTGAGGCAGGGGCCCAGGACCACGCGGTTGCTGAAGCCCCGGGGAGCAGGGATGGGCAGCCCTTGGCACAGGGGGCACAGTCGGAGGGCTGGGCCGATGCAGAGATGCCCGGCTGTTGGGCCGCTCGGCCACTGTTGTCCCATCAGGGCGCAGGACGGACGCCCAGCCCGGAGTCCGAACCTTGAGGCCTCCTGGGGAGGTTGCCACGGCTGCCGACAGGAAGAACACGGCCGGGGAGCAGTCCTTGCACCGCTTGTGGTGGGCGGCAGTTTTACGAGGTCCTCACGCCTGGAGCACGTTTGTGGATCATCCACAAACATCAGTAAACCCCGCAGGCCAGCCCGCCGTGGCCATTGCGTGCGTCCTGAGCTCTGTGGCCGCAGAGGGTCCTGTGTCTGATGGATGCAGTGTGCTTTTCAGTAATGATCCGAGGAAATCTAGGGTGGAAGCCTTATCGGACTGACCGGGACGGCACGTGACACATTCGTCAGGCGCTCTGGCTAGGTTCCTGGCAGATAAAAATCTAACCTGCGGTAGGGCTTTGTTTTCGTTTTTGTTTATTTCTTTAGAGGATCACTGACCTGCAGAGGTTTAAAAAAAAAAAGTGAAAAAAATGGAAGGTCACGAAAATGCATAACTCGTATCGGCTTTTCACGTAGCCTTTTGTTTTGAAGTTTTTCTTCTTCTCCACAAACGTGTGTTAGATTGGTGTTTTTTTATTCCGTGGAGTACAGAGATCTCTAAAGAAGAAACAGCGGAATTTCGTCACTCAGCGCTGGTAAAAGGCATGAACAGGGCTAGAATTTCCGGCAGTATGGAAAGGTACGATGCAGGAAGGGAAGGTGTGTGATTCTCTGGGAGGTTTTATGCAGAGATGTGTGCAGGTGTCTGCTCATGGGGAATTATTATTAAAGGAAAAGGAAATACTCCACGTATCGTATGCCTTTGCTTACTCACAAACCGTGAGATCGTGACCGGAGCTGAAATCTTGAGTCGGACGCTCAACTGACTGAGCCCCCAGGCGCCCCTGACAGATACTTGTGGTAGTCGTGTGAAGGCTGGCTCAGGTAGGAGCGCGGCAGGGGTGAGGTTTGGGTAGATGTAAGGACTTGGGGCAGGGAAGCTCTTGCAACAGTCACCTGGCGTTCCTTTACTTTGCGGGAGGCCACAGACCTTTCGAAGAAGCTACTGACCCTACAGGCCCCCTTACGTATGTGCACGCGCCTACATTTTGCCTGTACTGATGCCCGCACACAGTCCCGTCCGGGGAGACCCTGTTCTGGTTGGAGAAGACGAGAACCCAAACTTCTGGAAAACGGCAGTGAGGAAGCAGGGAGCCTGGGTTTCTGAAGCTTCCAGTTCTATATAGAAGCCAATAGGATGAAGCCTGGGAAGATGCCATTGGAGCGCGCAAGCTCCTCAGTTTGCCCCCTGGGAGCAGCGCCCCTAACCATGGCAGGTGGGGAGGGACCGAGGGCGCGTGTCACGGAGGCCGAGTGGCAGGCCACCTTCTCTAGCGGGTTGGTGTTAAAGGAAAGAAGCTTCAAAAGCCTGCGCTTGAGGGCTGGCTTTTATAGGAAGGGCAGGATCTGAGCTGTTTGCAGGCTGAGGAAGGGGCCGTCCTCACCTCTCTGAGGACGCAGCAGGGGGCTGTGGAGGAGGGAGCCCAAAGAAGGGGAGCGCACTGGGGTCCGGCACACGGCTGGTGGACCGAGGAGCAGAGACAACACATAGACTGAAGGGAAGGGCGTCTCTAGGTGAGTGTAGAGGTGGAGGGGAGAGAGTTGGCAGCTTAGGGTCAAGGGCAGAAGGGAGTGGAGGAGGTTTGCGGCAGGTCCTGTGAGTGGGGATTGAGGGTCCTTGGCAGCTGAAGTTTACGACCATGAGTGAGTTCGTGCGACTCAGTCAAGTCAGTGGACGCTTGCTGACCAGGTTTCGTGCGCTAGCGGGTTACCCATCTCAGAGAACTCGAGATTGTGTCGGATTCCTGAGCGGGACTGTGGGGGACACACACGATGCTGACCCTCCTTCTCTGCAGCCCGGAGCTCGTCCTGTGGAGGTGGCCTCCGCAGGTCAAGCCGTCATGGCTGAAAACATGCACAGTCCTCTGACCGGTTTGTCAGAAGGGCGACAAGGGGACCTCGACACAACCACCGAGAGGTCAACCTGTGCCAGCGCGACAGAGGATTCCTGCCACCGCGCGGGCGGCTCCCACTTCATGCAGAGAATTTGCGAATCCTGCTGGATTCAGCAGCTAGACCTGACGTGTTCCTCCTCTCCCTCCCCGCTCCCCCGTCATGTTTGCTTGCGGGCTTGCTTGTTTTTAGCAAAGATCAGGTTCTGTACGAGCAAGAGCCTGTGAGCTCAGAAAAGAGGATCTTTTAGTGGAGGTACAAGTGGCCCTTGAAGCGAGGGATGACTCCTAATGCCATTGACTGTTGATGACTCGGTGACCAACGGTCTGATAACAACAGGTGTTTAGGACCCAATGTGAGTAGCCACTGGCATTCTGGGATAGAGTGTTCTGGATGCAGATCATCTACCCCTGCTTGCTGTCCTTGCTGCTGACTTTCACCTCCCGCCTTCCATGTTTCTCGTATGAATGATTCCCGTGGAGGCCACATGCTTCCTGGAACATGTGGTCCACCTCTCTTGTTAAAAAGGTGATTGATTGGGGCACGCCTGGGTGGCTCAGTCAGTTGAGCGTCTGACTTTGGCTCAGGTCATGATCTCGCTGTTCGTGGGTTCGAGCCCCGCGTCAGGCTCTGTGCTGACAGCTCGGAGCCTGGAGCCTGCTTTGGATTCTGTGTCTCCCTCTCTCACTGCTCCTCCCTCATTCATGCTCTTGTTTCTCTCTCTCAAAAATAAACAAACATTAAAAAGTTTTTTAAAAATTAAAAAGAAAAAGATGATTGATTGGGGCACCTGGCTGGCTCAGTCCATAGAGCATGCAACTCCTGATCTCAGGGTTGTGAGTTTGAGCCCCACTTTGGATGTAGAAACTGCTTTAAATATATTTTTTTAAATCTTCACAAAATGGTCCATGATATTTTATTTCTTGAATACATCCTCTTGGATTTGTCTTTCAGTACATCTCTAGAACTGTCTCCCAATAGAGATTGATCCTGTACGTGATTTCAGTGCCTCATTGTTTTGTTTTGTTTTTTTAGAAGAATATTTGTAATACTGACTTCTTAGAAATCTCTGAAAAAGTTCTTGCGACTCAGTGGAGGAATGGTCAGTCTCATCAATAATAATGTGAAAACTATTTTTCTTTTTCAAAATAAACACTTTGAAGATGTCAGATTTCTCCCTGGGAGGAAAAAGTATCTACATGAGGATTGCTGTTCGAGGGCCTGGCTGGCTCAGTCCATGCATGCAGCTCTTGACCTTGGGGTTGTGAGTTCGAGCCCCACATTGAATGTAGAGATGACTTAAAAATAAAATCTTAAGAGCCTCCTGGGTGGCTCAGTCGGTTAAGCATCCAACTTTGGCTCTGGTCATGATCTCACGGCTTGTGAGTTCGAGCCCTGCATTGGGCTCTGTGCTGATGGCTCAGTGTCTCCCTCTCTGCCCCTCCCCTACTCGCACTCTGTCTTTGTCTCTTTCAAAAATAAATGTTAGAAGAAATAAAATCTTAAAAAAATTTGCTGTTCTAGATTCTGTGCCCACAAGTAAATAAATCTTTATTTAGTGTAAAAAATACAAGGAACCGCACCGGCCATCAGAGCTATTTCCTTCGAGATGGATGTGGTGTTGGACGCAGCGGTACTGCCTGAAAAGCGGTTTTGAATCCGTACTAGATGCTCCGTGCGGAGCGGCGTAATTGACAGCGCGAGCGCGAAGAGAGTTATAAACCTTTGCCTGAATCTTCAGAGAGCTTGCGTTACAGGCAGGCAGTGAAGACTCATGCGCAGGAAACGGTCAGCAAACGATGCGGGACCGTATGATGGAGCGCTGAGTTGCCCTGGGCCGTTCATTTACAACACACTCGTTCACTGCGGCCGGGAAGTGAGGGTAAGAAGGAAGGTTTGACTTGGAGCAAAAGGCACGTTCAGATGTGTGCACGTGATCTTGGACCGTGGTTCTCGGCTTTTGCTGCAGATTGAATTCACCTGTCCCGATGCCCAGCCTCCACGCAGTACCAGCTCAAGGGTTTTCCTACGTGTCTCCACAGAGACGCGGTGCCTCTTCCAGCACCAGTTCTCCTGTCCTCTCACACCAACTGGGTTTCCTTCAGTTCAATCCAATCCCATTGTGAGGCTAATTAGCACCAGACCCTACATGTTTAAGGGCTCAGCCCCATAAGACGGTCCCTACCTCAGATGCCAGTCACAGGTATCAGGTACCAGGTATGGGGTGCCTGCACTTCCATCCGACTGGACTACAAATTCAGGGGTCCCACACTCCCCTCTCCCATTGGATAGTTTGCTAGAATAACTCACAGAACCCAGGAAAACGCAACAGCCAGACATAGGGCGAGATCTGAAAGGACCCCAGCACAGGAGCCTCTGTCCCTCGGAGCTGGGGGGTGGCACCTGCCAGCATGTGGGCGCGCTCACCAATCCGCAAGTTCTCCGAATCCCATTGCCTAGGAACTTTGACAGTGATTCCGTCACACAGGCAGGATTGATGCAGTCATTGACCATTGGCAATTGAACTTAATCTCCAGCGCCTGTTCCGTCTCCTCAAGGCCCAGGGGCGGGACTGAAAGTTCCAGTCGTCTGATCACATGGTTTTTTGGTCACCGTCCGCCATCCTGAAGGTGACAAGAGTCACCTCCTTAGCATAAACTCAAGTATGATTGGAAGGGCCTTGTTATGAATAACATCACTAAGGAAATCTCCCTGGGTTTCAGGAGCTCTGTGCCAGGAACCAGGGACAGAGACCGAGTGTGTTTTTTATTCTACCACAACCAATTCCGTTAGGACGTCTGGGGGTAGGAGCCAGGCGTCTGTATTTTGGAGCTTCCTGAGATGACTGCAGAGCGTAGCCAGGTTTGAGAGGCATTCTTCTTGGGCAGTGGCTTTAAATGCTTAGTATTAAAGGAAAAAAACATACTGAAGCCATAGCCCTGCCTGCAGTCCTATTAAAGCCACAATCTCGGGGCGCCTGGCTGGCGCAGTAGGTTGAGTATACAACTTCGGCTCAGCTCATGATCTCACGGTTCGTGGGTTCGAGCCCCGCGTCAGGCTCTGTGCTGACAGCTTGGAGCCTGGAGCCTGTCTTCAGATTCTGTGTCTCCCTCTCTCTCTGCCCCTCCTCCATTCATGCTCAGTCTCACGCTCTCTCTCTCAAAACTAAATAGACATTAAAAATATTTTTAAAAAAATAAAAAGAAGCCAGAGTCTCTGACTGTGGGGCCCTGGATGCTGTGACTCAGAGGAGCGGCGGGTGCCTCCTACGTGCAGCCAGGCCTGGGAGCACCGACGCCACCCGGCAGCCTTCCCGGGAGCTCCTTGGGGCTGGGACACTGGAGCCCAAAGGAAATGGTTGCCTGGACTTGTCCACCCGGGGGGTCACGGTCAAGGCATAAATAAATCCAGGAGAGCCCGTTACAGACAAAGGCTCGGGGGAACCCCGAAGGAAGGCAGGTGCCAGCATAGGAGTCAGAGGTGGAAGGAACAGGTTCAGTGTCTTCACGGTGGCCGTGGAGGGGCCCTTCCAAGGTGGAGTGGGGGCGGGGAGCTGTACAGGGAGATTGGGAAGAAAAGCCGTTGCTTCTGCAATGGCTGCGTTGGCAAGGGTGCTGGGAAGGCGTGGCTTCACCCAGGAGGGCAGAGCACAGACCCACAGAGGTGACCTCCCGGCACCAGGGGCCCCGTCAGTGGAAGGACGGAGCAAAGCAGACCAGAGGGTATCGAGGTCAGTGAAGGGATTTGAGGTTGTTTGGGTTTTTTTAATGTTTGTTTATCTTTTAATTTTTAAAAAATGTTTATTTTTGAGACAGACAGAGCATGAATGGGGGAGGGGCAGAGACAGAGGGAGACATAGAATCGGAAGCAGCTCCAGGCTCTGAGCTGTGAGGACAGAGCCCGGTGCGGGGCTCGAGCCCACAAACTGTGAGATCATGACCTGAACCGAAGTTGGATGCTTAACCGACTGAGCCACCCAGGTGCCCCAAATGTTTATTTTAGAGAGAGAGTGAAGACAGAGACAGGGTGTGAGCAGGGGAGAGGCAAAGGAAGAGTGAGACACAGAACCTGAAGCAGCTCCAGGCCCCTAGCTGTCCCCGCCTGAAGTGGGGCTCAAACTCACGATCTGCGAGATCATGACCTGAGCTGATGTCGGAGGCTTAACCGACTGAGCCACCCAGGCGCCCCTGAGGTTTTGTTCCAGAGAAAGGTTACGACACAGCAGAGGAAGGAGACCGAGATGGGTGTTCAGAGGTGGAAGGAGAGGTGCTTGCGGAAAGGAAAGGAAGATAGAAGATGCTAGAAAAAGAGGTGATCGTCCACCAGCCCCGTCACACATGTGTGCTGAGTCCTTTCTCAGGCTGTGGAAAGGCGGGAAGGCAGACTTCAGGCATCTGGTAGCAAATCAAAACAAGTATCGAGAGCTGTGTCTTAGGGAGCTGGGGTGGCTCAGTCAGTTAGGCATCTGGCTCTTGATTTTGGCTCAGGTCATCTCACAGTTCCCAAGATTGAGCCCCACACTGACAGCGTAAGGCCTGCTTGGGATTCTCTCTGTCTCTCTCAAAATAAAGAAACAAACTTCAAAAAAAAAAAAAAAAGGTATGTCTGTGACTGAGGAAGATCTGAAAGGACAGGACCCAACACGCGCACCCCTGTCTCTCCCGGTGAGCGCTGTCTGCCCCTCCGCCACCCTGGCCCTCGGCCGTGGTTCAGTCAAGCACTTCCGGGGTGCCAGCAGTGTGTTGGTGGGTGAACTTGGGCTTCAGGCAGGTCCTCCAGCCCCCGCTGTGCCCACGGGACCAGAGCCTGTCCTCCACCTGTTTGTCACCAGCGTAGAGTGAAGTCAGTACCAAAGTTTGAGAGTAAGAGTTCAGGCTTCTGTATAGCATCTTGGCGTCGCCATGACATCCAGATGCAGTGTTGGGGGGCTGGCATTTTGTGGATTTTTCAAAGTTTTCCATTTTGCTAGTAATTCATTTTTATTGTATATTGTGGAAGCCTTGCTCCGTGACAGACTGGAAGCTGAAAAGAAAAAACAAACCCTACCCTGCAGGGAGCTCGAGAAGCAGGGTCCTCCCCTCCTCCAGGGCCACCTGCTCCTCTGCTTCTGTTATGGCAGCTCCGTAGCCATCACTTACCTCGGAGGCTGGGGGGAATTTTCACCACTTCTTGGGTGTTGGCGTTTCCTTTTGTAGATGGACGGATGGATAGACAGAAGGAAGGATGGAAGGAAGGATAGAAGGATGGATGGAAGGAAGGAAAGGCACTCATGGCTGTTCCGGCAAGTTCTTCCCGTCTAGATGAGCATAAGCACGGCCCTGTGTCTTGTTGGCAGCCCCCTTCCCATCACTGCCCCCCAGCCCCGCCTTCACTCCGGTGCTCCTGCCTTTGGGCTTCTCTGTATCGTCTGTTCATTCAGCGAATATTCCATGGGCAGTGTGGGGGGGGGTAGTTTGAAACTTAGTGGTCTCCCTGGGTGTCTTCAGTTCTGAGGAACACCCTGGCTGAGGCAGGTAAGAACAGAACAGAAAACAGTGGGGTGCCTGGCTGGATCAGTCAGTGGGGCATGCGACTCCTGATCTCAGGGTCATGAGTTTGAGCCCCACACTGGGTGTAGAGATTTCTTAAATAAATAAAGTGTTAAAAAAAAAACA